>JAUOBV010420084.1:0-17794 GCA_032360425.1 Rubia occidens | reverse complement strand
TAGCATTCATACATGTTGAGCTCACTTCTCACATTTTCCCACATGGCCTCTCATATATATATATTTCACTTTTTATCTAAATTTTCTAAAAAACTTTTGTAGCACAAAATGCCCTTAAGGTGGGCCTCTTACTACATGAAGATTATGAAATACAAAAAATTACACCACCAAAAAGTTCTTCCCAAAACATCCCCATAGCAAAGAGATAACACCCTAAAGATCAAAACAACACACCACCAAAGTGCATCCAAAACATCACTAAACAAAATGACATGAAAAAAAGAAAGAAATCCCGAGATGAAAAACTCCCAAGTGTTTTACTACTGCCTTCCCCACACTTGAGATTTGCATTGTCCCCAATGCAATGAACTGATAGAAATCATAAGTGAGGAAGAGAAACGTAGTAAAACTCACTCATGTGTCCCTAAAGGGTTCTCCCTCATATACCATGTCTCGTGCCTCCTCTTTCTTTCTTCATGCCTCATTTCTTTCCTCTCGATGGGAAGAACCTCCTGAAAATCATCAAGCCTTAAGGTAGGAATCTCTTGAGGCCAAAAATAAATGCCCCAAACATCATATCGGGGACAATGCAAACATTATATCAGGTGTTGTGCCAGACCGCGAGGCCAAAATGCTAGGGTTTTAGGCCTATTTTGAGCCTTTTCAAAGATATAAATTTGTATTATTGCTCCTGTTCCTACTACTATACAAAAAAGATTGGTAGATAGTGGAAAGCACCGAGATCATCCACAAATATACTAGGAATCTAATATAAACTATGCACAATCGTGATCAGGTCGTCAATCCAATCACGTGTTAGGTATAATCAGTGTTGATAAAATAAGCATTAAGGTGTTTTATACTAAAACTCCTAGCATGCAATTGATCACGCGAACAAACTATATAAACTAGCACTTGGGGAATATTTTCATAACATGATTAATGTCATTTTGATCATGATTTCATCACATACAAGAACTATGAACTATTCTAATATTTGTGACACGTGGTGTGGTTGGTGATCATCACTTTCCCATGCCGGTTAAGTAGGATGCACATGTAATTTTCCATCGGCACTGCCTCCATAATTAGGGGAGTGCAATAATGGCCCTGCCTACCATGAAGATCTGAGTCTCCCCCGTACGATTACGTCACGGGCACTACACCACGAATGCTTCTCCCTTGGCCTAAAAAGGAAAGGGGGTGAAACACCTTATCGATGGTTCTTGGGTTGCAAAGCTAACCCTAGTTTTCTACTTTAGCTATCTTAAAGAGTTGGATAAGAGAAAAAGTGTTGAGTATTTATAGTACAAAAATTCCAAAAAGTAAGTCTGGGCAGGTGGCCGTCGCTACTCGTGACACATCCGTCGCGACTCGCAACGGCTAGAGTAATCTGCCCTCAAATAACTTAACTTCTTGGTCTTTATGTAGTCTTCTCTTCTTCCTTTCTCCGGGTCTTCAAAAGTCCTCATAGTCTTCAAAATGGAGTCTTCAAGGTCTTCAAATTTTCAACAATTACGTTGTCTCAAGGAATTCTTTTTACTACTGACAAAAGCAATAAAATCTCTCTCAACTCTAATGATAGGAATTCAAGGTAAAATAGAATATTCAAAGCATAAAAGTTTACCAAAATGAATACAAAAGATTCCAAAATAACTATATAAAATGGACACATCAATGTGACGTCGCATTCATCCATTAAATGACACCATATGGCTCTGAGTATTTAAAGTGACTAATAACTCACCCATTCGCATAAACAAAATCGATGTTGCATATTCAAACCGCTCCAACTTATACCAAAAATCTGCCACGAAACCGTCAAATCCAATCGCGAAGGAGCCTACATATAAACACCCTAATCCCTTTTCATAACCAATAATCAAAACTGATGGCCTAACCCCATTATTTATGAACCCTAGACAAGGTTAGATTTTGAATCCCTTCTCTCCCATTTGTGTATTAAATTTTTGGTTATAATTTCTTGTTTATCGAAATGTGTTGCTCTATTACTGTTTACAATCTTTTATAAGTTAATAGTTATGATTGATTATGTTTTATGTTATATTAGTTAGGGTTTGACATTGTTCTTAAACTGTTGGATTGAATTGGGTGGATATGGTGGGGGGAATGATTTCTGCATATATGTGTCATAAGTGTTCATAGTTTGGGGCATATGTGATACATAGATTACCATTTTTTACCACTCGGCTGAATGTCGCAAACAATTTGGCCAAGTCGACACACTGTACGACGTCGCACATTCATAATCACATAAATGTACAACGTCGCATAGGGTATTCTGCTAAACCAATTGTTACCGACATTCTAGCGAGTTTGGTCATACCATTGCGTTCACTAATAATTATTTGTACATATTACTGATTACTGTATATTTAAATATCCCACAGATGCCGGTGAAGGAGAGTGCCAAAAAAAATGAAGGCCAATGATGCCTCCACCACCTACCTTTGACGATAAAAGGTTTGTGACTGAGGAAAATGTAAAGTTCTACCAGTTAGTAAGCAAAAGAAGGATTAAGGAGGTGCGGGCCATGAGGGCCAAGGATGTGTAGCGACTACACCTAGATGTATTCCTCAAGCCATTCAAAGCGTCCAGAATAGAGGAGCTGCGTGTACAAGCCCACCTATGAAAATGAGGTGAAAGATTTCTAGTCGATTTTCTATTATTGGAGTACCGCAAAATACAAGACACGAGTGAAAGGAGTGGATATGCAATTGACTATGATGTGATCAACGAGATAATCGGGTGCAGAATTGGTGCATATGAGGAAAACCCGATTGAAAGCTTTCGTCTCTACTGCTGGGACTTGTGGCCGAATGGGAACCCTAAAGACGATCAGTTCGGGGCTCTGGACTTCAACCGGATAGTGGAGAAGACCTTCTAAGAAACCACCTCTAGCCACCACCTTCTGTCATCTTCACCCTACCAGCACCACCAACATCAAGCACAGCCTAGCCGACCAACTCTTCCCCCCCCCACTGAAGACCAGATATCCACCACCCTTTGCTGCTGCTACGATCGTGGCCACCTCACGAACCCGACCTCCAGTCCTCCATCTACATCACATCTTCCACAACCTCCTCAAAATCTCCCCTCCACGTATATCCCCTCTTCAAACTGCCCTCCATCCATATCACCTTTTAGGTTTTAGGCTCCCGCCCACTCTCCTCCTTCGAAGGGCCCTTTCCCATTAACCTCCATGAGGCCTCTCAGAGGCTCGAAAGGTTCATGTCAATCGCCTAGTGTAGCCTTTCAGCTTCATATCTGTCACCCCCGTGTTATAAATTTCACGCTCAACTAAGGTGTGGAAAGATTGGATTTTTTAAAGGAATTTATGCTTTTCTTGATCATGGGCATAGAAGTGAGAATGAAGAGGGGAAATTGTTTGTTGTTTGTTGTTTGTTGGGTGTGGGTAAGTATTGTTAAGAATATGGAACTGTATAGCTTCAACGCATGCGCCCCTATATTGATAGTGGATTTTAGTGAGAGATAATAGTGTAAAATTTTAGTTTTTCAAGTGTGCATATTTAGTTAGGACTTACCAAAATAGAAAGTGTGCAAATTCAGTCGGGGCGGGGGGAGTAGTATAAATCCATAAGCTACTAAACAAATAAAAAATATACAACTACTATTCCTGCTACAATCATTTTTAGACTTCCTATATATGATGAGTTCTTAAGGGTGGACGTTTTATAAGTCTTTAACTTGAAGTGTAACCAAAATTGGTGAGAGTATTTTGGTCTTTATAATAGATTCGAAGATGGAAAACAAGGTAGTATTGAGCAAAACCCTTTGTAAAAGTAGCAAGTTTTAGCGTAACAAATAGTGCATGACTAGTGCATCCACATTTTATATTTTTAGTATAAGTTCATAAGTAACTTAATGAATAAAAAACAACATATTTATGTTCTTAATATTATCATTTTCACATTAATTATGTGAGAATCTACTTCGCATAAATTACATGTTCTTATTTGGAATAACATTGTATTATTAATTTATTAATTAAATGTCAATACTTTCTATTATAAAAATGTACATTGGTTTCTATTAATTATGAAGCTAACTATCTTCAAAAATGAAAATTTATATTCTGTATACACTGAAATGTAAATTTATTAGACTTGAATATATATTTAGATAAGTTATTCTGGAAATAACACAATCATGTTTGCATTCACTATTGCCTTCGTAACAACTGTAGTAATTTTCACAAAACAAAATTAGTGTAGTTTGGCACATACATGCTACAATGTTCAAATCAGAGATACGAATCCTGGTAAGGTGGAGTGAATTTGGTTTCAATATGGCTCGTCATGGAATGGAAAGTATTTAACAATTGTTTATACTGCTCCAGTATGACATCCTGCCAGAAACTTCGCGTGTGAGGACCACTCCAAGGATAGGGGTTGTCGGCATAAATATGCAAGTAAGCATGAACAAAATGGATAATTAGCATACCACATAAATCAAGATACACCAAAAGTTGTATCAACGTGAATAGCTCCAAATTAAATCATTCGTATAGCATCAACAAAACAATGCAAAAACAAAAGGTTAAGAAAAAAGCAATTCATATTTAATCATTTGAATTTAATTTGAACAATTAAAATCAAAATCTAACTTCAAATGAAAAGATAAAAATAATTCTTAAAATTACCAATTATAATCATTCAAAATGAAACAAAATCACAATTATAAAAATATATCATGTTAAATAATTAATGAAAAAATATAATAGAAAACAATTTTTTAGAAAAATCAATTTGTATCTTTGAAGTTTGAGCGACAGACGATGGTGGGCTGTTGAAAAAGGTAGTGTCGCGGGCGGTGAGTAAAGTACGACTGGCTAGTGGTGAATGATGAGGGCATTGAAGGGCTGACGTTGTTGACGGGCATAGTACCAGAGTTTGCTTCTTCCTTTCTTCTCGGTGTGGGCAAAGGGCCAATTCGCATTGATGTTAGGTTTTTTGATAGCCCAATTGGGCTATTTCCCCCTAATTTTTTTGTGCCTTCCACTAATTCAAACGAGTTTGAACCACTAAATGAAAATGATGTTGTTTTCAATTTGTAGAAGGAAAAAAAGTTCTTCAACAATGTCGTTTAAATATTTTTTTTATATATATAACAAATGTAGGCAACAACGATTGTCTTCTATGGCGCTACACGGAGGAAACCTTATGATTCGATGATGCCCCCTAATACTACTAGCTTTCCCCTTGATCTTAGGGGAGGCTTACGCGGTCCCTCGCCTCCTTTTTCGACCACATGTTGCATAATCATATTTGCATTTACTATAGTATACATAACCATAGAAATATAATAAAGAAATCTACTACAAATTTTCAGTACCAATTCAAATAAAGATTTTTAACATCAAGTATATTTTATATTTTATGCACGGTTAATGCGCATGGTTGGTAGGTCACTTTCCAATCAAATCAACCTTCCAACAAACATGTTTAAATTGAATCACGTAAGCAACAACATTTAGGGTGCAAAATAATACATTAATGTTATATAATAAATTTATATGCTACTTAATAAGTGTGAATTGTACAAAATAGTATTCTTACAATTATAATTTTAAAACTAGTTATATATGATGAATTCTTCAACATGGATGTTTTATTAATCTTTAACATGAAACTGAACAAAAATTTATGAGGGCCTCTTTGTTGTTTTGATAGACGTTGAGCATGAAAACTAGAAAGTCTCCAGAAATATCTTTGTTTTTCCACTTTACATTTTCAAAACCAACCCTTGAACTTCCTTCAAACATAAACCCTATTGCAAATTTAAGGGGGAAAAAACCTAGCTTAACTTCATTGTTCAATCTATGAAGGTAATCGAAGAATGGGTTGCAGGAAGATGAAAAAGGTTGACGCTAGCATGTAATACTTCGGTATGGGAAATAATAAGTGATATTGGGAAATTTGAATCGAAGGTGAAGATTTTGATCCTTATGTGATGTACGGTACCAGTTCAACACAGCAATATGCATGCTTGAAATTTTTTGTCTTTCCTAGTTGGTGAAGAGTGGGTTGTAAGACAGTAGAATGATGTTGTGAAATGTGTATTGGGTTGAATTTTTCATTAAGAGTAAGTATATTGATCATTTTATGCATGAAAAATGCACGTGGACGTGGGTCTACTTTTTATCAATTTAAATTGGCTCACAAACATATTTAAATTCAAGAATAGAAGTAGCAAGTTGTAGCATGTCAAGTACTGCATGACTAGTCCGCACATATTTAATATTTTTATTATAAGTTTAGAAGCAACTTAATGAATACAGATTGTACAAATTTTTATTCTAAAAATATCATTTTCACCTCCATTATAAATGAATCAACTTCATATAAATTAATATGAGAGATACTAAACTTTAGCATAAGAACATGAACAATGCAAGCGACTTTATACACTTAAGTAGAACTAATTTCATATAATTTAGTTTAACTGGCACTATTGAATTTATTATCCACTAATAGATGGTAATATTACTTCTCCAAAGAAATATAACCTAAAATTTTTGAAATAGTTTTTATTTAAAATCTCTGCTTGTGGAACACCTAGTAGCCCAAAAAAATTATTACTGCACACTTATGATCTCTTTTAATTTATATATACATTTATTAATTGTGTTCATGATCAAATATTGGACTAGAATCACTTGTACTGAAAAATTTCCTTTACATTTCTTAACATAATGAAACGTATCGAGTTTTTGCGGGCATACACGTTTCATTACTTTGCATTCACTATTTCATTCGTTACTAATCTAGATTTTTTGACATATGAACATAGTGTAGTTTGGCACTCACTTACTACAATGTTAAAATAAGATGTATGTCTCTTAAGTAGAACACCTTTCAGCAAATGAACTTGCCCACAACATATTAAATTTAATCATGAAAGTAGAAAGTTGTAGCTTGCAAAAGAGTGCATGATCGGTGCATGCACATGTTATTTTTTAGTATAAGTTCAAAAAGCTGCTTAACGAATAACAAAAATACAAATGATTATTCATACTATAACTACTATCGCCTTTCTTGTATATTTTAAGTTCTTGATATATAAGACGTTGACGAGAGTATGGTACTACAATTGACGAGAGTCTTTCAGTCTTTAATCACTTGACTATAATCACTACGGCCTTTAACATGTCATGGGACCAAAATTGACGAGAGTCTTTTAGTCTTTTCAATACATTCGGAGATGAAAAGTAAGGAGACTTGCAACACCCCCTTTTTCCCACTTAGGATTTTCAAAACCAACCTTTGAACTTCTTTGCAACGAAAATATCAATCGATAGTTTCATAAAATCCTAGCTTAGGTTCATTGTTCAATTCGTGAAGTAATTGTAGAATGGGTCAAGAATCAACGTCTAAGAAAACACCAATGATAACAAAAACTTATCACTTAATTCATTTTGATGATTAAAAGTTATTTAAAATTGTTTGATGATCAAAACCTGAACTTTGACATAATTCAATGATTAAAAATGCACTTGAATCTATTATTTCTTTTAAGCACGGGCAATGTACATGGCAATTCAAGCATGAGAATAGCAAGTTGTATCGTTTCAAAGAGTGCATGACCAGTGCACGCACAATTTTTTTAACAAAAGAAATTCCATGAAATCATTAATTCAAGTAGCAAAAAGAAAACATCAATAATCCAATCAAAATTAAGGTTCACAAGCATACTTTTATCCAAATTGAATCTGCATGAATCATCACAAACATAATCAACTCCATACAACAACATCAACCACAACCCAAAAGTCTGAAAATAGTTTCACTTCCAACAATTACAAGTCTAAAAGAAAAATAACTCAGGTCATAACCAGCAAAACACTTGATCAGGTTTTTTTCTTGGGCTGATAGATTATCTTATGCACCGTGTCCTTGAAATTCATGTTGTCCATCATCCCTTGAAGTATAATATCATCAACACGCGAAGTTGAAGCTAGAAAATAAGCTGGAGCTGAGGCCAAAGATGAAGTCGAAGCTAGGGCTGGAGCCGGAGTTGAGACTGAAGCTGGAACTGGAACTGGAACTAGGGCTGGAGTTGAGGTCAAACCTAAAATTTGAGCTAGAGCTGGATCGATATACGGACATGTTACATTTTTAATATGAATTCAAAAGTAACATAACAAATGAGAAATTTACAAAGAGTGACGGATGTCAATCGTGCCAAATTGTGCAGGACTGGTGCATGCTCATGTTAAATTTTAGTATAAGTTAAGAAGTTACCTAATGAATAAAAAAAATGTATAAATTACTATTCTTATTACTTTCCTCTTCACACTTGTTATGTATGTTGATTTCTTTATCATACACATCCTTTTGGCCTTTAACATTTATAAGAACAAAAAAATGAGTGTATTTTTGTCTTTTCGATAGATGCAAAGAAAAAATACATTTTTGTATTAACATGACAATTTCAAACCAAACCCTTGATCTTTCTTCAATAAAATCCCCATTGCATATATCAGGAAAAAACCCTAGTCTAGGTTCATAGTTTAATCTTTGAAGCTAATCAAAGAATGGGTCGCTCAAAGAAAAATAATACTGTAGTATGGAAAATCCCAAGCGAAATTGGAAAATAATAGTCGAAGGTGAAGCTTTTGATCCATATGTGATGCACACTAAGTATATCTGATTATATTTTGTAATAATTCTTCCCATTTCTAGTTAATAATGGGTGGTGAGATAATTGAATGATGTCATTAAATGTGCATATGGTTGGAATTTCCTTACATGTCTTGTTCATTTCTGATTTGGAGAAAAATATTATTTAGGATAATGTTTTTGCGGCTTGGGAAGGTTTAAGGCAGCATAACCTAAGGTACGAACTGATCATTATTTTGTGTTTCCCATGTATTTTCAGATAATGAAGACATGTTTACTATTAGACTACACCTTGGTGGTATTTTCATAGAAGGGGAACATAAGGCGTATGTTGGGTAGGAGGGTGGAAAAGTTGAATGTGTTGATGGAATTAAGGCTAAAAGTTTAGATTTAGTAAAACTGGATTTGATTTTACAAGAATTAGGCCATTCGATGAAAATAGCCATTTTAATGAGTTATGTTAGCCCTAATTTTTTTAAACTCCATACAATAATTACAATTGTCTTAGGTCCGTAATAGGGGAAAGAATTGTAGTAATATTTTGTGTGAAAATAAAAAGATAAAGAGAGAGTGCAAGATTACGACGATATTGTGCGTGCACAATTTATGCCTATAAATTTGAATCGTCAAAATTCATAGATATTAGAGATATAGAAATCAACTATAAATTTCAATACCAAATCAAAATACAATAGTGTTAATCAAAACAAAGTGTATAATCTTGAATTTTGTGTGCGGACATTGTACATGGATGATAGGTTTTTTTTCTATCAATTAAAATTGTTCACGAACATATGTAAATTCAAAGACAAAACAAACAACTTTAGCATATCAAGACGGTGTTGCCGAGTCTTGGTGTATTTTTCTTCAACAGTTATTTAGAAATGAGGGATATTGTTGTTGGTTTTGGTGATGTTCAATTCTGAGTTTTTGAACCTTCTGTAAGAACCAAGTTTTCGTAGTTTTGTATGGTGTTTTATGTTCAGGGGCTGGAAGTTAAAAAATTTAAAGTAGCATGAGTTACGTATAATAAAAAAAATTGTAACAATGTAAAATTTTCAAACAGTGCATGACAGGTGCACGTACATTTAACATTTGTAATATGAGTTTGGAAACTACTTAACAAATAAGAAATATACAATTCCCTATTATTACTATTATCATTTTTACACTGTTTAGATATGAATCTACTTCGTATAAAATATTATCATTTTTACACTGTTTATATAAATTTTAGCCTAAGTATGTGAATAGTGCACTAAATTTCATTAAGATCAAATATCGAAGTAAGTAACAAAAGATGCAACAATGTCGACAATGAAAATATATTGTTTAATTTTGTGCACGAAAAATGCACGTGGACGATAGGTCTCTTTTCTATCAATTAATATTGCTCGCAATTATATTAAACTCAAAGACAAAAGTAGAAAGAAGTAACATTTCAAGTCGATACCTTTGAGTCTTAGCTTATTTATCTTTAGCCGCTATCTAGAAATGGGGTGTTCTTTTGTGGGTTTTGGTGTTGTGGACATCTAAGTTTGTTTAACATGTGTAAGAACCCAGTTTTTGTAGTTTTGGATTATGTTTTATGTTCTGGTGGCTGAAAGTTATAACTTATAAAGTTGCAGGAGGTTCGTATGTATATAAAAAAAAGTAGTTGTGTTACAAATAGTGGTTCGTATGTATATAAAAAAAGTAGTTGTGTTACAAATAGTGCATGACTAGTGCAGGTTCATCTAACATTTTTATTCTAACTTTAGAAACTACTTAACAAATAAGAAGTGTACAGTTCCTATTCTTACTATTATCATTATTCAATAGTGAAGTAATTGGAGAATGGGTCAGGGATTAACGTCCAAAAAGGGACCGATGATTAAAAAAAACTTATCAATTTAATAAGTTTAATTATTAAAAGAAGTTGAAAAATTGTTTGATGATCAAAACTTAAACTTTGACATATTTCGATGATTAAAGAAGCACTTTACTCGGTTATTTATTTTTTGCACGGAAATGCACGTGGAAATCAAGTATGAAAGCAGCAAGTTGTAGCATGCAAACGAGTGCATGACATGTGTACGCACATGTTATATTTTTAGTATGAGTTCAAAAGTTACTTAGCAAATAAGAAATGTGAATACGACTATTCTTAATATAATCATTTTCACTCTTGTTATATATTTTAATTTCTTGATCATAAATGTTTCTCTGCCTTTAACATATAACATAACTGATGACGAGAATCTTTCGGCTTTTTCAACAGACACGGAGCTAAAATAATTAAGGTAGTCCTATAACATCCCTGTAATTTTGACACTTAACGTTTTCAAACCCTTTTAACTTCCTTTGAACAAAAATATCTTTTGTGAATTTAAAAATAAAATTAGATTCATTGTTAAATATGTGAATGTAATCGAATAATGGGTTAGGAATAAACGTCCACGATGACTTCAATGATAGAAAAACTTATCACTTGAATAAGTTTAATGATTTTTTCAAGCATGAAAGATTTTTTTTAAAGAAGATAAAAAAACAAAAATATCCATGCATTAAATTATTCCAGCCTTTTTGGTTAATAATGGTTGTAAGTAAATGGTTTTATTAATGATTTTACATGTCTTGTTCTGATAGAAAAATATTTTTGTGAATTTTTTATATGGAGAAATTTGTTATTTAGGATAATATTTTTGCAATTTAGGGGGTTTAGGGAAGTATAACTTGAGGTACGAATTGATAATTATTCAATGTTTTCCATGTATTTTCTAATCATGAAGACATGTTTACTAATATACTACACCTAGGTGGTATTTTCATAGAAGGGAAAATATGGCCTATATTGGGGGGAGAGAGGCAGATTTAGTTGTGTGGATGGCATTAAGGCTAAACATTTACATTAAGTAGAACTCTATTTTATGTTAAAATAATTAGGCTATTCTATGACAAAAACCATTTTGATGAGTTAGTTTAGCTCTAATTTTTTCAAAAAAATTACACTCCATACAAAAATTAAAATTGTTTTAGGGCCCTAATAGGAAAAGAATTCCAATAATATTTTTGTCTGAAAATAGAAAAATGAAGAGAGAGTGCAAGGGTTCAGTGTGATTGTTTGTGCCAATTTACACCCGTAAATTTTGGACTGTCAAAATTCATATATATCCAAAATCAACTATAAATTTTAATACTAAATCGAAATAGAATGGTTTTTAACAAAAACAAAGAGTATATACATTAAATTTGTGCACATACAATGCATATGGATAGGTCGCTAAACTTGTTCACAAACACAGTTATATTCAAGGACAAAAGTAGAAAGTTGTAGTGGTTCAAATAGTGCATGACTAGTTCACGCACATTTATCATTTTAAGTATAATTTTATAAGCTACTTAACGAATAATACAAGTACAAATTATTGTTCTTATTATGACTTTCACATTGGTTATATTCATATAAAATATTAAATGAGACATATTAAAATTTAGCCTAAACATGCAAACAATGCACGTGACCCCTACACACTTTACTAGGATTAAACTCATTTAGTTATGTTTAACTTGCATCAGTGGATTTACTATATTTCAGGTTTTACATTTTTGTTTTTGATAATGCTGTATCATTAGTTGACTAAATATTTTTTGGCCCTAGCATAGTCAAAATATTACTTTTTGGATCATCACAACCTTTTTTTAAAGAAAGTTACCTGAAGAAATTGAAAATGTTATTTTTAGACCTCTACAAAGATTCCCTCAAATCAACTCGTTATAACCCAATTCTACATGGGTAATTTATTCATTTTCTTTCTATTTTCCCCTTTTTCTCTATCATTCTTTTTTTAAAATTCTTCCCCCTTTTCCACCCTTACCCCAGTCCTGCTTCACCGCCCTCTCATTCATCTTCTACCATGGATAAGTCCACTCCCTATTCCAAAAACCTTATCATTTCCCAGCCCTTTTCTTGGGAATAAACAATCAGATGATAGCCCATCACTACCAGATTATTGATTAGATTGTGAAACCATTCTTTGACATCACAGGTGCCTTTTATTCATGGTTAGATTTTTCCCATGTACCTGCATTAGAAGATACCACATGCATTTCACAGGAACCCATTTCCTTAACTTAACGACAACATCTCCATCAACAACCACATTTCTCCTTTTCTTGTAGTGTGACACATGGCATACGGGGAAACTACTTCCTTCTCCCACTCACCCCTGTACAAAACACAATCATTGGGACAAGCATGTATTTTTCGATTCTCCATTCCCATCGGACAAAGTATTTTGTTCGCTTCGTAAAGGTTGTCCAGTAACCCGTTACCGGAGGGAAGCTTCTCATTCAAAACTTTAACAACTTATTCATGCTAGTGTCGCTCCATGAACCAACATCTTTCATATTAAACAATTCCATCAAGCATGACATGCATCAACGTATCTTTCTTATTCCAATCGAGATACAACGGTCTGTCCTTTTCACTTAGGAAATTTGAAAAAACCTTGAGCCTCCCCCTAAATTCAATGATAACCACCTAACACCTGTCATGTAAATTTGCATCTCCGAAACTGATACGACATCAAAAATATGATTTATTATATTTTTCTTGTTTTAGTATTTTTAAGAGGTCAACACTATAATCTTTTTTCCACTGGTTTTTTTAATGAGGTAGTGTGATCATTTAGTTTTTTTGTTATTATGAATAAAGCCCATAAACTTGGGCATGTTGGCCTAGAAGAGTTTTGGTTAATTCTAATTTAGGATTTAGAATATTTATTTTTGGTTTGATTAGAATTATATTTGGTAAGTTTAGATAAGGTAGATTAATTCAAGAATTCATCCAATATTTGGATATGGTTTTAACTTCTTAAATCTGCCATAATTCATTCCAGTTTCTTACAGGATTTACCAAATCATTGTCTAATTTGTAATCTTGAAGGCCACATCTATGTACTATAAATAGGGGATGGTTTTCAACATTTTAACTACCATTGAAATTATTATCAATCAAAAATTTAGATTTTCAAGTTTATACTATTTGCTTGCGAGCATTTTCCATTATTTCTTAATTGTGCGGGTTAATCAAGTATCAATACCCTTTGTGCATGAACTAATCATGCGGGCTAGTTAGTGAACAAATAACCCTTTATTTGTGAGCTAATACTGCGGGCTAGTTAGCGAGCAAATGTTTGAGTTGAGAGTAATCTCGAGGGATAGTTATTCATCAATTTGTGCGATCTAGTGAGGGTTTGTAGATCACTTCATTCGGTCAAAGATTTAAATTCCACAATCCAGAGTCTTGGCAAAGAGATTATTATCATTATGTATTAGAGCAAAGCAAAAGTTTCTGATACCATCATATCAGTCGAAATCAATTCATATTGTAGAGGATATAGTTGGCACCTTCATATCCCTATTTTTATTTTCAAGAGAAAAAAAAATTAAACAAAAGAATCAGAAAAATCAAAGATGGACATCCATCTTCGCCGGACATCCTATGGCCGCCAAACATTCACTTCGTCGGAATCCTAGCCACCTCCTCCGTTCAGTTCAACTTCGACAAATCCGACGCTGCTCAGCCTCATCTCTGATGAGTTTCTCTTGTTCTGAGTCAGCTTTGTTTCAGATAAATCCCAGTGAATTCTTCATATTTATTTCTCCGGCGGGCTCAATTCACATTTGATACTCCTCGGTGCACTTCAATCCCCGGTAAAGGTTCCGTGAAACTCCAGCGAAGAGAAGCTCAGCCAAAGAGAATTCCGCGCAGAGGTTATCCAGTAAAGAAGGAAGCTTGGCGAGAAAATTCTTTATTTAGTGCTACAGTGATGCCTGTCGGACTCAAAGGGTGAAGTCGCATTCAGAGAATGCAACTTCAGGGTATTTATTTATTTATTTTTAATCCGAGACGTTTCAAATGCGCACTCTTTTGTGCTTTATTTATTAACGGAAATTGACGTTGAGTGCGCATTTGAAGAATGCGCACTCTATATTTATTTTTAAAAAATAAAATTGTAATTGAGGTCGCATTTGGTGAATGCGACCTCGTGGGTTACACACAAAAATTACACACGTTATGTAGCCACACGTGGATTACACGCACCACACGTGGATTACACATGTTACACCTATCTGTGTAGCACGTGGATTACACGCACCACACGTGTCACACCTACCTGTGTAACCACACGTGGATTACATGTGCCACACCTACCTATGTATAATATCATATGAAAAACTTTGATGTTTTGTCATGCGAAACTTTAATTGATGATGTTTTTTAATTAGTTACATATGATATTAAATTTTAATCTTAAATTTATTTAAGTTAAAAGTATAATATTATTACTTAATTGATTACTATTTATATTATATAATTTTAAAATGAAACTATTCATATAAAAATAATCTAACCATTATAAAACAATATAACTATTATTTAAAGTACGAAGTTAAAAAATAATATGAATTTTCAACTAAAAATGTGTTCATATTAAAATTATAGTTTTATTTAACTTTCTACTCATATACAACTTGAAAAATAATATTATAATATTTTTATACAAATAATTATAATATTTTAAGTTTTACTTTGAAAATAAATGTAAAAGTATGATTCATTTGCAATATATAAAATAGTAATATAAATATAAAAAAATTATTGTTATTTATTGCATAAAAATAGTAAATTAATGATATGTATAAGAAAATAATATATTTATATTAAAATTTTATAACTATTATTTTTGTATAGATTATGAAATTGTGATATTTATTAATATATTTTGATTTACAAGAAAAAAATTGTTTTGATAATATTCGATTCATGTACAAATCGAAAAAATTGTAATATTATTTTTTCATAAATGTTATTAATCTTTTTGTCCAAACAAACAACTCGTCCACTCTCCCGCGCCGGCACCTATGTAGGCGTGCCGTGTGACGCACAATCCATGTGTGCGTGTAATCCACGTGTGGTTACAGGTAGGTGTGACGCATGTAATCCACACGTGTGGTGCGTGTAATCCACGTGTGGAGCGTGTAATCCTTTTATTACTTACTTAAAACAGAATATTTACGAGTGCTGATGATAATATATATATATATATATATATATATATATTTACGAGTGCGCATTCGTTGAATGTGCCCTCACCTTTTATTTAATTAAAACAAAATATTTACGAGAACTGCTGAATGCGCCCTCACCTCTTATTTCCAATTTCAAAAAAATCCCATATGCACCCATCTCTCACGGATTTACCCCTGATCAAGAAAAAACTCAAGCTTGGCGCATGTACAATAAGTGTGAACCCGGTGCAGGGTGTGAAAACCCATGCACACGTCACTCTGTATGAGCTTCAGCCTTACGCATGAGACACCAGAACCGTACAATCATTCGCGAGCTGATCATTATATCACGAGTTAGTCATTTTATCGAGATATATTTATTTTATCATGAGTTATTTTATTTTCTCGCCTGTTATTCTTTTTCTCGCAAGTTGAAGGTGTTATTGCCTAGTTAGTATCTAGTCACTATTTCTTAGCAGAATTTTACAGGGATGGCATGGAAAGTTTATCTACAGTTATTTTTTAAGACCATTCACATTTCTAGGATGAAATATTTTTACCACGGAGGGTATGATACAATATTAAAAATCTCATTTATTATATTTTTCTTAGTTTTGTATTTTTAGGAGGTCAACACCATACTCTTTTTCCCATTGGGATTTTTAATGATGTGGTGAGATCATTTTGGTACATTTTTTGTTATAATGAATAAATCCCATGAATTCGGTCATGTTAGCTTAGAAGAGTTTTGGTTATATTCTAATTTAGGGTTTAGATTATTCAGTTTTGATTTGATTAGAGTTAGATTTGGTAAGTTTAAATAATGTATATTCATTAAAGAATTCATCCAATTTTTGGATTGATTTACTTGGATGAATATGGTCATCATTTAGCTTTAAATTAGGTATTTTAATTAGATATGAATTTAGTTTCTTAAAGCTACCATAATTCATTCCAATTTCTGATAGGAGTTATCGAATTCTTGTGTAATTTGTATTCCTGAAGGTCACACCAATTTACTATAAATAGGGGATGGTTTTAAATATTTTAATTACATTAGACATTATTATAAATCAAAAATTAAAATTTTCGAGTTTATACTCTTTGCTTGCGAGCATTTTTCCATTGTTGCTTAGTCCTGCAGGTAAATTCAGTATCAACACCCTTTGTGAACTAATCTTGTGGGCTAGTTAGTGAACAAAGAACCCTTTATTTGTGAGCTAATCCCGCGGGCTAGTTAGCGAGTAATTTTTTCAGTTGAGAGCAATAATGAGGGCTAGCTATTCATCAATTCTTGTGATCTAGTGAGGGTTTGTAGATCCCTTCATTCGGTCTAAGATTTAAATTTCGCAATCCAAAGTATTCGCAAGAAAATTTATATCATTTGGTATCAGAGCAAAGCAAAAGTTTCAGCGACCATCATATCAGTCACCATCAGTTGTTATTATAGGCCAATATTAGTTGGTACTTTCATACCGTATTTTATTTTATTTTTAAAAAAGAAAATAAAAAAAATCATAAAAACTACTGTTGGACATCCATCTTCGCAGGACATCCTACGACCACTGAACATTTACACCTCGGGAATCCTTGTTGCCTCCCCCGCTCATTTCAACTCTAAAGAACCCGCTGCCACATTGTATTCGCTCAGCCTCATCTCCGATCATCTCCAACGAGTTTCTCTTGTTCCAGGTCTGCTTAGTATCTGACAAATCCGGGTAAATTCTCCATTTTTCTTTCTTTGGTGAGCTCACTTCTCCATGCTTGGTTCTCTGCATCCAATAATCCTCAGTGCTCTCCAATCTGCGCCATAAGATAATTCCGCGCAAAGGTTATCCAGCAAAGAAAGAAGCTCAGTGTGTGTCCAACATTCGCGAATTCACAGCAGGGCACGTGAAACCCAAGCGCACGTCACTTTGAAAGAGCGCCAATGAAAGAATGATTTTCCGTAATGATTCTGATATTACTGAATGGAATAAATAGAGCACAAAAGGTAGACTAGGTCTAGTAGAACTCTAATCTAATCATGAACCTAATCCATAATCAAATCAAATCTAAACATCAGTTTGACTTAT
>JAUOBV010419973.1:0-10429 GCA_032360425.1 Rubia occidens | reverse complement strand
ACCCATATGGGTAAACCCACGGTCAACCCACAAACCCAACCCGTTCAACCCATATTTTTCAATTACCCATTTGACCCATTACCCATTTTACCCATACTCATACGGGTTTAAAATTAGATAACCCACTTGACCCGCGGGTTATGGATCTATTTTGCCACCCCTAACAACACTTTGTGTAGGCCAACTGATTTTTTTCATTGTATTTTGAGTAAGTTTAAAATGTATTAAATTATTTTAATGAAATGCAATCAGGATAAGATATTTCGAGTATCATATTTATTGTATCCTCTAATTAATCATGACAAAGTCTTGGGAAAGACCGTCTTTCCATAACTTTATGGAAAGACGGGGTTTAATTACAACAACAACAGGTAAAAGATCTTATTCGCAATATTAAAATTTTATTATGGAGCAACCCAAAATTTTATTATGGAGCAACAGTTTTAATTACTCTTTTATTATGCAACCCAAAATTTTTATCTTCATTTATTCTAATTTACACTTTAAACCTTGGTTTTTCCATGACTTATGGATAGACCGTCTTTCAAGATACGGACTCATTAATCATATTGATAATAAGTAATTGTCTAATATTCATTATCCAAGGAGTTATATTAGAAAGTTATTCTAGTGGTATGTTTTACTCTCTCTTTTTTTAAGTAAAAAAATATTTGTTTTATTAATTGTAAAAGTTTGGTACAAAATGTGGGACGTTATCCCATGGAGAGATTAAATCTCTACCAGTGTTTGCATGTTGCGCTAATAAATGTGCAACTAAATTATCGTTTCTTTTAACCGCAACAAATCTGGGGACTGATGAATTTCAACTAGTTTATGCACATCCTCAATGATGACGCCAAAATCCGATAAGTGCTCCTAACGATTTCTCACAACATTGATAACTATTTACTCATCTCCTTTTATAACATTGACTTGTATGCGCCTCTGTATTATTGTATGTAGAGTAGTGCGAAGAGCAGTGGATTCTGCTTGCTTTATTGTATAAGCAACTGGTATGCGTTGGGATTCTCCATACAACCAACTTTCATTTGAAGAGCATATGTACCATCTCAGGCAGGTGCTATTTGGATATATGGCTGCGTAAAAAAAGAGTGTGTTTCCATTCTCAGGCGGCAGAGGACTTGTATATTGATTCGGTGGATCAGATGCAACATCTGCACTATCTTTGTTAAGGTCTGATAACAACTTTGTGGCATACAGTACACACTGTTGTGGATGGATGTCATGTTCTTCCCCGTGGAGCAATTTGTTTCGGTGATACCAAAGTTGGGATGACATAATGGCTATGATTGGCATATCTTGTGCACTCATTTCCATGAAAAGGTCCTGAACCCACATACTGGCATTTGGTTGTTTGAATCGAGAGATTCTTTCTCGTATATCTGCTATAAACCATAATTGGTGTGCCCAAGGGCAATGAAAGAATAAAGGGTTAAATGCTTTTATAACCCTACCTTTAGGCTGAAAGTGCCAATATAACCATGTAAAACCAGAAAGTGCCAATATAACCATACCTCTATGATGAATTGTGCCAATCTAACCTTCCTGTCAGATTCCGGCATTGACTAATATTTTCGACAGTTGACCAGATGTAAAAAAACTAATATGCCCCTGGGAATTTCTGCTAAAATAGAATTCCATTTTTGCCCTCCCAAATAATCTAGAGTATATATTATAACTAAACCCTACTGTTATTCAAAAATGGAAAAAAGTGATCTGCTCCTTTTTTTCCTTCTTCCTGACAAGTCTCTTCCGCCTCCGCCACATCGTTCTCATCTTCTTCCTACCCCTTTTCTTCCACTCCGCCACCCTCTCTCCGGCCAACAAAATCCCTCCCGCTGCCCACATCGTTCTCATTTTTTTCCTACCCATTTTCTTCCACTCTGCCAACCTCTTTTCGGCCCCCAAAATCCCTCCCGCCATCGCTACCCCTTTTGTTCTTCAACTCCTCCATGGCTGTTATAAATACACCCACGCTTTTCTCCAATTTATCAAATTATGTTTCCAAAATAGTGAGATCGGAAGCAGAAGAAGGAGAAAACGAAGATGGCGGATTGGATTGTTCTTCTTCATTGTTGTAGTTGTGTTGTGTAATGAGAAGGGTTGGTTGATTAAAAAAATAAGTGGTGGTGGAGGTGAGGTGGTGGCGGTGGTTGTGGTGGAGGTAAAGTGACGGGAACAGACGTCAGTGAAGCGACGAGAACATGTGTGTACAGTAATGAGGGCTTTAATAACGGAGAAGAAGACCAAGAGAATCCCAGAAAGCCCTTTTGCATATTCTTGATAATTCCTATTTTTGGTCCATTTTTATCCAAAAAGATCGCAATTTTGGCACCTGAAAATGGAGATTTCAGTGGTTGGAAAATCCCAGGTTAATGTTCCAAGAATTGAACTTCTACCAAGTCAATACAAGAATGAGAGAGGGAATAAAAATTAGGCGAATAGAGTCCAAAAGAAGAAGGGGCAAATGTGTCGTCTCAAATATTTTAATATTTTATTTTTTAGGGGGGGGGTAAAGTAATCATTTACTACAAAATCAGTCAACGTCGGTGTTGACTAGCACAGTCAACGGATCCGAGGGTTATTTCGGCACATAGTTAATAAAGTTAGGGTTATTTTGGTACATTCTGATTTTACAGGGTTATGTTGGCCCTTTCGTTATAGAGGTAGGGTTATTATGGTACTTTACTCAAGAATAAATGTTCCATTGACGTGTCATATGCAGAACAACTTAAACAAAGGATTTCGGCATTTGCCCTTTTATCCGCAAGTTCGCTGCTAAAGGTAAGTTGTTCTTGCATAGTCTCTATAGAAAATGCTTTATCTTTGCATGCATTGTGAGGTTCCAAATCTTTTTTCAGTGTGGAAAAGGGCCTGAGCTACTTGCCGCCATGTTCCCTACATTGGACAGATTTGAAAAATTAAGACCAATATTTTATCCACATTTGACTGTATATTTACCATCAACCATTAGATGCCATATCCATCTGTCAGGTTGCAAGAAAATGGTGCTCCTTGGTAAGAGTTGATTCCTACTGATTGAAAGTGTTTCGAATCAAGTCTTCATTCCATTCTTTGTCATTCTCAGTCATCAAATGGGAAACACTAAGATCATTCGGGAAATCATTCGCCAGTGATGTAGGATTCTGGTTTGCCAGCCTCAATAGCCAAAGACCATTTTAAATCTTTGTGCCTATCCCTGAACCAATTCTTTTTTTACCACCTTTTGATATTAGATCTCTTCCCTCCTAAAATATATCTCCAAGCACATGATAGATTCCACCCTATTTTTGCTTCCAAAAAAAATGTTGATGGGAAGTATTGGATTTTATAAGTCTTGATATGGAGGAATTTGGGTTATTCAGCAAACGCCAAGCTTGCTTTCCTAGCATTGCTATATTGAAGATCTTCAAGTCCTTAAATCCTAGTCCCTCATGCCTTTTGGGAAGCATAATTTATTCCATTGCGCCCAATGAATTTTCTTCTTTTGTGAACAACTACCCCACCAATACTGACTATACAAATTGTATATGTCCTGTATAAGACCATCTAGTAGCTTGGAGCACAACATAGTGTAAGTCGGAATAGCTTGTATTACTGACTTAATGAGGACTTCTTTTCCCCCTTTCGAAAGTTGCTTGTGTTCCCAACTCTCAACCTTGGTCCATATTCTGTCTTTGAGACTTTCAAGATCTACAACCTTTGATCTCCCAAAAATAGGTGGTAGGCCCAAGTATTTCTCATGTGATACAGCCTCCATTATCTGCATCATGTTCAGTATCTGTGATTTCTTTTGGGTAGGTGTGTTGGGACTAAACATAATCGAGGACTTGTTAAAATTTACTTTTTTTTGTAGAACCCTCTTTAGTGCATCTATTTATCAAATAGTAGCTTCCCCTAGAATCAACGTATTATCTGCGAACAGAAGATGAGATAATATAGGTGCCCTCCTTGCAATCTTTAATCCATGAAGTCTCCTAAGTCTAATCTCTTCTTGTATCAGGTGAGAGAATACTTCACTACAGATGATAAGGAGGTCTCCCTGAGTTGCCAATAACGTCAACACAGACACCATGCAAATCTAAGGAGTTTCTTATTCCTACTAGCTTATCAGAGTTGCATTTAGTTTCAAACAAAAAATTAAAGAAAGAATTCTCTCTATCTTTATTCTTTTTCAAGGATCTTTTCCTAGTCATCCAAGATCTTGAAGATCTACATTCCTTAAGCATACAGTCGTTGCTTGTTTCTCTCTCTAGACATTTCAAAATTTGAATTTGAATGGCAAATTCAATGGATGTAATAAAATGGTATCAATCAAATATCCAGAATCACATGAATGAAGGAATTACATCTATGAAGAATGGTATATCAGCCTTTATATATTGCAAAATACATAACCCACCAGCCCTCACCAGCTTTGTTTACCACAATCAATCCTTCCTCATCCTACTCCTCAGCCATATTGATCTACTTGCTGCTTTAGCCACGAGAGATGAACTCATAGCCCAATACGAGAAAATCAATATATCCAATGAAGCTTCCAACAAAATCATTGCCCTTGACTCTATTGATATAGTTGGCAACTAGCCAATCACGTACCCCCTAGGTGCAAAAATCATATTCCCAAAGTCGAAGCGTGTCGACTATATGATCTCCACCATGATTAAGGGTGAACCATTTCAAAGGTGTGAAAGTGCAACGGAAAAGTAGAAGGACACCACATGGGGGTCAATCTCGCCCTATTTGAGTTCGAACAACTAGCAGACAAGACTAAGGTAATAGAGTTTTTGCCTTAGTCGTTCGATAACGACTTGGTGGTCTTTGTTGAAACAGATGGCTTTGAAGCCCTGTGACATCTTCCTTTTGCTGATAGCCCATTCTGGATTCATGTCCACGACGTCCCTCCAATCCTTATGAACCAAGATATAGCAACCTTAATTGGCGATTATCTGGGAGATTTCATCAAGGTCCACAAAAACAAGTTTGGCTAGGTGTGGATGTCGGTTCTGTTTAATCGGTTTTCGGTTTATTCAGTTTTGCCCCTAAAAGCCCCAAAACTGAATTCGACCCGAACAGCCAAATAACCTGAATTATCTGAACCGAATTCGGAATTCGGTTTCATTTTGAACCCGAATAAACCAAATTGACTATAATTTTTTTTAAATAATTTCTAAATCAAAAAATTTAATTTAAAATTAAATAAAAATATGTAATCTAATTTCTACATCATCAAAATCAAGTTTTCAAAATAAAAATCCAACAAGTATAATAAAAATTCAACCATAACAATTTTAACATTACATTTAAGATGAAAGAAAAATAGTTTGTTTTAATATTCATGTTCAAAGCCTTCACATTCTTCAAGCCTTCAAGCATTCCACATTCACATTCACCTTCAAGCACTCCACAAATTTACTTAGGGTAACTTATGTTATTTACTAATTACCCCAAACTTACTTAGGCTTTAGAGTTTGGGATAATTTTTTAAACATAAAGATTGGTCCTCCAACTTTTTTTTAAAATTTAGTTATTATATTTATTTATTTATTTACAATTCGGTATTCGGTTCAATTTTTGGTTTGAGTTTTAATATCCAAAACCGATCCAAAAATTATATTCAGAATTCAGTTTATTCAATTTGGATATCCAAAAACCATGTATTAAATTCGGTTCAGGTTATTTGAATTTGGATAATTCGATTTCCGGTTCACTTTTTGGTTTTCGATTTTTTGCCCACTCCTATGTTTGGCTGCTACAAGGGCAAAATTAAATGTTCATAAGCCACTCCCTAGAGTACCAAAGGTGAAATTCAAGGGAATGGATTACCTTTTTTATTTCCAGTATGAGAGGCTGCCAACTTTGCGGCCTGGATCACACAAAAATAGATTGCGAGATGAAAGACACTCTACAAAGGGATTCATTGATGCCAATGGGCTATGGTAGAAGGATGAGATATGAATGACCAACCCTATCCACAACCAGGCCCAGAAGTTCTATACCAACGAAGGCAACATGAGGCAAAGGCTCAGAAAACTCTGGCCAAACTGCAGGTGGCAACGGAGAACGGTGAATCGGAGCAATTAATGGCAAGAGGAAAAAATCTAGCAAGTCTGACCCCAATTAATGCTCCCAACGGCTCTCCAATGTTTATGCCATTGATAGGGAGTGATTGCAGCACAAACAACAATTATATCCCCTTTAAAGGCAAGGGCGTCGATTATGCCGAAACATTTTCTGTAAACAAGGAAGGGAAATTAATTATTTCCACTCCTACACTAGCTAATAACCATATATTTTTAGATACTCAAAATAATCTAGTTCAAGAAAAAGACATAGGCGAACATGACTCTGCCTTTATGTCCGATGAAAGCATTGCCTGTTTCTGGGCTCCAGCTGGGTGGTACTGATAACAAATGATGAAATACAACAAAACCTGCAGCCAGTGATAAGGAATTAATTTGTTCTCTAGCGTCTTAACCAATTAACTTGCTTCGATCAGAAGGAAATCATGGCAAAATGGAGGAACCTGAAGAGCATGCCAGGAACTTGTATCTGAGCCACCTACCACTAGCTTTGCAAGTAGGCCAATGGTGATCGAGATATCATCCGATGAAGATGGAGACTCTATGGTACCCTTTGCGACCATGAATAATCAAATGAGCCCCGATGACCAACATGGGTGCAGAATTTTTGACACTTAAAGGAAAAATTCATAAGTAGGGGAACCTATCAGAGACTGCACATAGGGTAGGGAAAGAGCCAATGGAAATTGACACAGTACTCATAGGAGAAATGGACAAGGTTGGAGGCATCATTGGGTAAGGGATAATGTTTACTGGGTGTATCCCATTTCACCAGTCACAGGGTCGGTGTTGGTTGGGACAAACTGAAGCTGCAAGGTGCATACTACTTGAATTATAGGAAGATCATCATACGGAGGTCGAAAAAATTGCCGGAGGTGATAAGATGGAAGAGCTGCTCTCACCGGTGGTGAGAAGGTTCATCGCAACAGTGTTCATACGAGAACAAGAAAATTTCCCTGGCGGATCAGAGTTGTACCATATCGTTGTTGTACCTGCAACACTGCCTGATAGAATTGCATCGGAGGCACTGAGGAGAACTCGACTTCAAAATGCATCAAATGACGACGACATTAAATCAGAGGCAGGACTTGGAGGAAGATTGAACTTTGACGGCGGCACTAAGTCGAACGCATTGAGGAAAACTCACCAACAAATCACTGCAAACACCGACGACGTTGAATCAAAGGCCACCTTTGGAGGAAACTTGACCCCGACGGCGTTGAATCAGAGGCCATCTCTCGCCCCTTGATTCCGCCCCATCCTGCTAACAACAAACATAACAAGAAACCAAATACTACAATAATTAAATAACCACAAACACAAACAAGCTACCCCATTCAATTTTTCCAAACTGAAATTCATATGAGTATGATACTAAAGCAAGAGAAACAAGCAAACAACCTAAAATACCACATTGCATGTGTGTGTGTGTGAATGAGGTTCTTAGGTGAGAGTTTTTTTGGTAAAATCTAATTACAAGTAGCGAAATCCTAAATGCAGGTAAATTTAAGAAAAAGTTTACTATATTACCTTAATTATTTAATTTTAAATGATTAAAACTTGATTGAGATTAAAATTAATTGAGGGTAATATAATAAATTCTTCATTAAGTTTACATGCATTTAGGATTTCCCTACATGTACTTAGATTTTGTGTATTTATAACCATCCAATTATACATGCCATGCCAACTATGCATGAACATGATATACTGCTACAATACTCCAAAGCTTCTGCCAAGTATAATGCCACTCTCAACCTCATGGCCCATTTCAAAGGCTGATTCTCCCCTAACAAATTCAAGCCAAACGTAAAGCTCAGAATTGCATTTATGCTTAGCAAGAGGTCAAAACAATCAGATTTTGGCACGAGAATCTTACAATGAAATAAGTGCCTAGCAAGTGTCTCATTAGGCATAAACTCGGCTACCAGCAGCCTCTTGTCCCCTTCGCAGCAAAACCCTATAAGATTCGCTAATCTTTCACTCCTCAAGTTCCCCACAGCCGCGGCCTCATCCTACATTACATCAAACCACAAAAATGATCAACAACTAATCTTTGACCCCACTTCATGGATTATCGAATACTGATCTAGTAAAAACAATTCTGGAAAAAGTGTAATAACAGCAACTAATCTTTGATCCCACTTCATGGATTATCGAATAATGATCAAGTAAACAACAATCCTGGGAAAAGTATAACGCATTCATCAATCACAACTAATCCATGGATTATCGAATATTGATCAAGTAAACAACAATCCTGGGAAAAGTAGAATAACGCATTCATCAATAACAAAGACTGTCCCGTTCAGTTCAGTTCAGTACAGCATAAATTTGATTAGATGAAATTTAGGTTAGTTTAGTCATACTGTTACTATCTTTCAATGCACAAATAATCTCGGGAGAACATGGTCTGAATCACTATTATCTACTACAGACATTCACAACATGAATCTCCATTTACTGATCGAACAGTAAAAAAAACATGTTAATGTTCGAATAAGATAAAATAAAGATCAGGTCAAAGTGTGGGGGAAAAACCATGAATTGGCGGGAATCGGGCCAGGCGGACTTGTTGAAGCACTTGACGGCAATCCAGCGGCCGGTGGGGAGAGTTCCCTTATAAACAATGTTGGGAGCTTTCTCGCCGTGCTCCGACACGATGTTTTCCGGCGAGAACTCGTTCGTCGCCGCCTTCAACTCCGCGAGGCTGTACTCGGTGAATGTCGGCAACGCATTCTTCTCCCCGCCATTCTCTGCAAAATTCGCATGATCGCGATCATCGTCAGCAACACAAGAACCTTAAAAACATCACAAACAAGCGACAAAACAAACAGTTACCGAGATCGCCGGCGGGGAGAACAGGGGGCTTCAGGTGAGGATGCCACCAGCAGAACGATAGCTTGGAGCATCGGGCACCCATAATTCTTTCACAAAAAAGCAGTAAATGCTAAACTCAATTCTCCGACAACAACAAAATTGCAATAAATGCTAGTTTTGGCCTGGTAATATTAAGAACTGGAACTGGAAATGGAAACAGGAAAGCTGGAATAAATGATAGCACGGCGCACTCTTAGCAGAGTTGATGAGACTTGGTGCTATAATGGATCACAATGATGAGTGTTTTTCCTTTTATTGTGTTTAATTGATTTGTTGGACCATATGGAGGTTGATTTTTCCCCCTGTTAATCTTCTAGATTTGGAATAGTATGCTGAGTGGTTTCTGAAAAGAGAAATGGATATTTTCTATAGTATCAAATCTGCTGAAATATTCAGCGATTGAAGCTGTCTCTTATGAATATTCTTTTTGGCATGAAATCTGGTAAAATGTTCAGTGTTAGAAGATGTCTTGTTCTCTCCATTTTATAGGCAAAGATGCAATTAAATTCAGTTCAGTTCAGTTGATCAATAATATTTATATTAGTATTTTTAAATTTTATTTTATTTATCATTCTCATTTTTTTTATTATATTCAATTTTATTTCAGTTTAGTTTGATGAGAAATCATCTTGAAAGAATAGACAGTTTAATGTTAATTTCATAAAATTAGATTAATTTACTGCTGTTCCTATTTCTATTTTTATTATCATGATTTTATTTTTTAAAATTTTAATTTATTTTAAATCAGGCAGAAAAGTATACTCTATTAATGCAAATTAAGACTGTCTTCTCCGGCTCTTTTTTGGATTAGTTTTTCCCGTTAAACTGCTTAAATAATTCCAACTCACGAAATCTGTTGAATCGTAATTAATTTTTGGAGATGACTGAAATTGGATTTTAGCTTTTGTAGCGCACACTTACTTATGATTTAATAGTGTTCTGTTTTGTGCCTTTTCTGTCACGCTTGTGACCCAGCTTTTGGTGTTTGTTGTGGTCCCGCAAGGGTATTTGAAAACTATAAACAATAAAAAAGAAATTTAGGAGCATGGCATTGTTTATTTCTTCATACTTGTAATTTTATTTGGTTTAATTTAATTATATTTTATTTCATTTAAATTATTTTATTTAAAAATTGTAACGTTAATTCAATTCAAATAAGTCAAATAAGAATTTTGGGAGTGTATAACTGGCATGAAGGCACCGTTCTCTAAAATTTGTTTGATCTGATCTAAATAAAATAATTTAAATTGAATTGAACTTAAGTGCAGATAAATTGCGTAGGACGTGATTAATGTGAGTTGCCTTTAGGGGGTATTCATGGGTCGGGCCGGGCCGGGCCTGGTCGGCTGTCCCGGCCAAATTGACCCAAAATTTTGGGTCAAATGGGCCGGCTCGGGTCAAAATTTCCATAGTTTAGGGTCGGGTCGAGTCGGGTCAGACTGAGT
>JAUOBV010419758.1:0-10430 GCA_032360425.1 Rubia occidens | reverse complement strand
ATCTCACAAATTCATACTAGAAATGCTTACCAATTGCTCCCAAGAGTATATTTAGCCTAGATTAGCTAAACCCATAATAAAAGAACAAAAATCCATGGTAAAAATAGGGGAAATGATGAAGGAGTAAATGCAAACTAGGGTTTTGAAGGTAGAAATTTTTGTTCTTCAATGGGGGAGAGAGGGGTAATTATAGTTTAGGAATTAAAAGAGAAAAGTAACAAAATGGGCTGCTGGACCCTTTATCACAGACCGTGCCAAATTAACACTGGTCGTGTACACGGACCATGCCAAATTGACACTGACCGTGACAAGCTCTTTTCCCAGCTTCTATCGATTTCCAGAATAATTGGCCTTCTCTTCAGAATCTCGTCGCTACATGTGAACCACTGATCCGTTTTGAGTGTTCTTGTAGTCAATTTTATAGTGCTCGAGAAGAATAATCCAATGGTACCACCCTCAGAGGTTGTTTATTCTCGGATTGTTCCCATAACTCAGTTCAAACTTCTGGATCACAATTCATCCGCTTCTTTGTCTTCCTTCTCCGACCCTTTTATCTGCTACCAAGTTTTGACTCATGGTCTTCAATTTTTTACCATCCTTGAAAATGGCCTTCAATAAAATACTCCAAAGTTCTTACGAGCAATCTACAAATTAACCTCACAAAAAGGTATCTAGATGCTCGTAAGGACAAAAAATCCATTAGACTCAAAATAGGTTACAAAATGAAGGATTTAGATATGAAAATCAAAATGGTTATCTAAATCGCTTATGATATCAACCTACCTAATTCTAGAAATCTTTCAACAAAATGATAACAAAAGAGATGTTAAATGCTTCGAAAAATACATGCATTTGACGTCTCATCACAGAGGCTTTGCAAGGAGATTCATATCAAATGTTCTCTTCCTTTGAGATTCTCCCGACGCTGTTCTACATCCACTAGATGTATGTATGTGTTTAAGATACATTTACAACCTAACTAATAAAGCCGGGAGTTAGCCAGTTTAGGATAGCTACCCAGAACGTATTGAAGCTTACCTTATTAGAGAGCATATCGGTAATAATGAAAAGAAGAGCTTTTATGGTATCCATTTATGGTTTCTTTCTTTTCTGTTTCTACTTTATGTTTATGTTTTGAAAATAAGAGTGATAGTTATTCTTGCCTGAGTGTGCTCTTCTGTGTGCTAAAACGTGTGTTCTTCTACGTGCAAAAACATGTGTGTTGTGTGAACATTGTTTAAGTAGTAATGGTGATTCAAACGTCAGAGAGTGTTTTATTGAACAATATGGTTTGAAAATAACCCTTTATTTTATTTGCAAATGCTAAAATAACTCTCAATTCTTGAAAGTGCAAAAATAACCATGTACCCGTCTAAGTTTTTTGTCATTGATAATTTTGGCCTGAATTGTTGGAAAAGATGGATTTTCCCTCATAATTAAAAATTTAAAAATAATTAAAATATTAAATACCTAATCTACACTTGCACATTCCGACAAGAATGTCAAAATTGAGTGTATGAAAAGTGGGTTTAGTTTGGGGCCTTCAGAAATTGTGGAGGGAACGAGAAGGGATTAGAGATTATAGCTAACCATGGTCCAGAAGCAAAAGAAGAAGAAGTTGATGGGTTCTGACATGGAGAAGGCGGTAGAAGAGGGGGAGGCATACGAGGAACAAGGCGAAGCGTACGAGGAGGATGAGGCGCCGTGCGAAAAGGAAGAAGCAACGTACGAGATTTTCTACTAGAGGAGGAAGACAAAGGTGGAAAGGGTGAGGAAGACGACGAGGAACGACCCAATTTGAACAAGGGCGTCTATGAGATAGAAGTTTTCCGCATGAAGAGGGTCCGAAAGTTACAATCTTTATTTTTTATAATTGTAAGTTTAATTATAGTGTTTTCATTCATGAAAAATCCCTATTTTCTAGGGCTGTTATTTTTTGTATTTTTTTCCGAGTGCTATAGGAAAAAAAAGGCTAGGTGCAGTACTTGATCAAGTGGTGAATTTGACTCTTGTTCGCTTCTCTTTATATTAGCTATAACGTTATCTGTTTTAACTAGTCGGCTCTTACTAAGTTTTCTATAAAACAAATTTACTGTGAAGAATGTTGTTAGTTGTGTTGTGGAAATTTGTTGGATTTTTCATGATTTGATTAGATTTTTTTTTAGTGTAAGGGCATTATTATTTTTGTTTTAAATTTGTAGGCGCGACTGGCCGGATGATGAGGCAGAAGGAAATTGATTAAAGTCACTTTTTAAGGTATCCATTTTTGGTTTCTTTCTTCACTGTTTCTACTTTATATTGATGGTTTGAAATTAAAAGTGATAGATTTCTGTGCATGTGTTCTTGTCTTGTGCGTGCAGAAACGTGGTTATTGCATGAAAGTTCTTAACGTAATTATGGTGATTCAAAGTTTAGAGAGAGTTTTATTGAAGGGTAAGGTGTGAAATAACCCTACGTTTTATTTAAAAGTGTCAAAATAACTCTCAATTCTTTGAAAATTCAAATTAACCATGTACCTATCTGAGTTTTTCGTCATCGGTAATTTTGACCAGAATTATTGGAAAAGACAGATAATCCCTCATGATTAAAAAAAATAAAAATAAAAAGTTAAATATGAAATACCTAATCTACCCATTCTGTAAATATTCAACAAGAATGTCAAAATTGAGCGTATGAGAAAAGGGTTTAGTTTGGGACTTTCAAAGATTGTGAAGGTGACAAGAAGGGATTAGAGATTATGGCTAACCCCGGACGATAGCAGAAGAAGAAGAAGAAGAAGAAGAAGAAGAAGAAGAAGAAGAAGAAGAAGAAGAAGAAGAAGGCGATGGGTTTCAGAAAGGAGATGGCGGTAGAAGAGGGGACAATCTATGAGGAACAATGCAAAGTGTACGAGGAGGATGAGGTGTCGTACGAAGAGGAAGAATCCATGTACGAGAATTTTCCGCTAGAGGAAGAAGACGAAGGCGGAAAGGGTGAGGAAGACGACCAAAAACGACCCAAAATTTACAAGGACTTCTACGAGATTGAAGTTGTTCGAAGGAAGAAGGTTTGAAAGGTACAATATTTTATTATTTTTATTGTATTTTTTATTATTTTGTTTATATTTATGAAAAGTTACCTAATTTATAGGGTTAATATTTTTGTATTTATTTCTGGGTGATCATGCAAAATAGGGCTAGGTACAGTACTTGATCAAGTTGTAAGTTTGACTCTTGTACACCTATTTTTTTACTAGCTATAGAATCATTTGTTCTAACTAGTTGGTTCTTACTAAGTTTTCCATTGTTTTGTATTTTTTACTATGAAAACTATTGTTGATTATGCTATAGAAAAATGTTGGATTTTTTTCATCATTTGGTTAGATTTTTTTAGTGTAAGGATACTTATTATTTTATTTTACGTTTTGTGGGCGCGGCTGGTCGGATGATGAGTTACGAGAAAATTGATTTAAATCACGTTTTATGAATCAATTTTTTGGTTTCTTTCGTTGATGTTTCTACTCTATGTTGATGGTTTGAAATTAAGAGTGATAGTTTTCCGTGCATGTGCACGTTCTTGTGCATGCAGAAACGTGTATTGCATGAAAACTCTTAATGTAATAATGGTGATTCAAATTTTAGAGAGTATTTTATTGAAGAGTAGTGTGTGAAAAAAATCTACTTTTTATTCAAAAATGCTGAAATAACCCTCAATTCTTTGGAAGTGCAAAAATAACCTTGTACCTTTCTGAGTTTTTCGTCATCGGTAATTTTGGCCATAATAGTTGTAAAAGATGGATTTTCCCTCATAATTTAAAAATAATTAAAATACCAAATCTATACTTGCCTTTTCCATAAATATTCAACAAGAATGTCAAAATTGAGAGTATGAGAAGATGGTTTAGTTTGGGACCTTTAGAGATTGTAGAGGAGACAGAAAGGGATTAGAGATTATGGCTAACCCCGGTCCGGCAGCAGAAGAAGAAAAAGATGACGGGTTCCAACAAGGATAAGGCGGTAGAAGATGGGACGTCGTACGAGGAGCAAGGTGAGGCGTACGAGGATGATGAAGCTCCGTACGGAGAGGAAGAACCGACATACGAGAATTTTTTGCTGGAGGAGGAAGAAGAAGGCCGAAAGGGTGAGGAAGATGATGAGAAACGGCCTAAGCAAGACAAGGGCTTCTACGAGATAGAAGTTTCTCGCCGGAAGAGGGTCTGTAAGGTACGATCTTTATTTTTTTAGTTGTAATTTTAATTATATTGTTTTCATTTATTAAAAATTTCCTTTTTCTAGGGCTAATATTTTTGCATTTTTATCTGGGTGCTCCTGCAAAACAAAGCAAGGTGCAGTACTTGATCAAGTGGTAAGTCTGACTCTTGTGCGCCTACTTCTATACTAGCTATAACGTCATTTGTTTTAACCGATCGGTTCTTACTAATTTTTCTATAGTTTGTTTTTTACTCTGAAAACTGTTGTTGGCTGTGTTGTAGAAAACTTTTTGATTTTGCCATGATTTGTTTAGATTTTTTTAATGTTAGGGCATTTATTTTTTCTATTTTACGTTATGTAGGCGTAGCTAGTCGAATGATGATCTGCACCTAAATGCATGCATTAGCCAATGCATTTGACATGTTTGTTATCATGTTTTTGGTGGTTGATTGCTAGTCTTAGTTAGGTATACATTACAAAGGATTTAGATGACCGTTGTTGGTTTTCTTATCTAAATTCCTAGTTTTATAGAATTAATTGGATCTAATGGACACTATGTCCTCACGAGCACCTGGATCTTCTTTTGTGTCTTATTGGTAGATTTCTCGTGAGCACTTTGCCGTAATTTTGTAAAAGGCCATCCGTAAGGATGGTAGTAGACAGAAGGCCACAAGTTAAAACGTGGTAGTAGATGGAATTAAGCCGAGAAGAAGAAGGGAGTAAAGTTCAAAAAATGAAGACTTGGCTAGGTCGTGCCAGCCAACACGGCCCATTCCAGAGGCCCTTGGCACATGCCACCTATATCAACACAGTATGTACCATCAAAACGCTCAGTGAGGCTAAGTATAGGCACAGGTCGTGCCACTTAACACAGCCCGTGCTGCTCCAAAGGCAATATTCGAAGACCAGCCCATGGGGTGTGAAGATTCATGTGCCTCGCCATCGGTATACTTAGAAAGCAGCTCCCTGTTGATAGCTCATAGGGATTTACATGGTCTGCTTCGTTCAGAAGAGAAAAATCACGCATCCGGCTGACAACCTACGAAGATTTACACAACCTTTGTTGTTCAATTGATCGATGGAGACTTCCCAGCCGATGACCCATAAAAATGGCTTGGTCGTGAGCTCAGAACAGCCTGACTAAGCATCCAACCAGCGGCCCGTGTTGAATGACACAGATCGTGCCAGGCAAGACCAACACAGGTCGTGTTCTATAGCACGACCTGTGCCGACAACTGCTAGGGTTTTGGTAACGTTTTGTGCCTATTTTCAAGGCCCAATTCCCTAGTACTATAAATATGAGCCTGTGTCTACCAGGGTTTAATTTTGGTTTTCATTTATTCTCATAATTCTAAGAGTAGGTAGAGATGGGGGGATACCTTCTCTTTAGGATTTTTATTTTCTCTTTGTTCTTTCTCAAAGACGTTGAATCCAATGAAATAATTGTTCTCAATGCTTAGGGATTAGTTAATTTACTTGGGGATCAATATTTGTATTCATGGTTAGATGTTGACTTATTGAGGTTCTTAGAGTACCCTATCTTTATGTCCTTTGAATATTTGTGCTTTATTTATGCTTTCTACTCTTGTGATATTTATGCTATACCATGTTTTATGATGCATCCATACATCCATGTGTACTATAATATCGTGCTAGGATTAGTTGCTATCTTGGGAGTGTTATATTATGGTTATTGTAGGTTCGAGAGTACCGGGAAGATAAGTGCATTCATGTTACCTTGAGACTGTCCTGATTGGTTAGATTATAATTCTAATTGGCTAGTCGTGTGAAAATTTTCATGTTGAGGGAGCTAGACTAATCCTTGATGAGGGAAAACCCTCGGCTTACCCCCGATAAATGAGCGTGATAGTTTGTAGCGACTAGGATTTTTGTGTGGCGATTAAAGTTGTGTCAACTCTAGAGTCATCACAAAATGCCAAATCTTTTGCCTCTATAGACCTAGAGATTGGTTTCCATGGTGGAGTGCCCAGGACGTATTGTCCTCACTTTCATATCTAACGGTTGCTACCTACGTAAGACATCGTTCCTTTAAGCGAGGGCACGTTAGCATTGGGAGTGAGATGACTGGGATAAAATGCAAAGTCGAAAGGATTGGAGGGTATCCATAATTACGGAGGCGATGTGATAAGTATGTATGTGGTGGCGACAACCTTTGTGTGACAATCATTGGGAAATGTCTGGCTATCTCCACACTATGATACATAGGCATAAGATAGGTTTATATCTCTTGCATGTGATAGAATCTAGGATATAAGTTATTCATTGGTCATGTTACACAAATATTCCCCAAGTGCTACCGATATATAGTTTTACTCTTGTGTTCTTGCATGCTTGTAGTTGTTAGATAACCCCTCCCCCCAAACCTATTTTGCAACATTAGTTATTCCTAACACGTGATCGGATTGACGACCCGATTGCGGCTTCGTATAGTTAACAGTTAAATTCCTAGCATCTCTGTGGATGACCCCGATCTTGCCACTATCTACCTCATAGGCAGTTCAGTAGTAGGAATGAGAGCAACAATATAAATCTCTTACATTTGTGAAGCCCTCTCTGTTGGTTAGTAGACTCTCTCTCGTAAAAAGGTTGTTGTTAATTAGCTATCCCGTGGGAAGGCAGATCAAATGATTAGGTATAAGGGAATTGATTTAAATCACTTTTTATGGAATCCCATATTTTTGTTTCTCTGTTTGTTGTTTCTACTTTATGTTTGTTTTGAAATTAAGAGTGACATTTTATCGTGCATATGGCTTTTATTAAGTGAAAATTATTGAAGTAATAGTGGTGATTCAAACTTTGGAGAGTAGTTTATTGAAGAATAAGGTGTGAAAATATCCCTACGTATAATTCGAAAGTGCCTAAATAACACTCAATTCTTTGAAAGTGCAAAATAACCATGTACCTATGTGATTTTTTTGTCATCTGTAATTTTGGGCAGAATTTTTGGGAAAATGTCTTTATCTTCATAATTAAAAATAAGTAAAATATTAAATGCCTAATCTACCTTTGCATATTCCATAAATATTCAACAAGAATGTCATAATTGAGCGTATGGAAAGAGGGTTTAGTTTGGGGCTTTCAGAGATTATGGAGTGGACGAGAATAGATTATAGATTATGGCTAACCCCAGTCTGGCAGCAGAAGAAATAAGAAGCATATGGGTTCCAACATGGAGAAGGAAGTAGATAAGGAGGCGGCGTACAAGGAACAAGGCGAAGTATACGAGGAGGTTGAGGAGCTGTACTAAGAGGAAGAAGCGTCGAACGAGAATTTCCCGCTGGAGGAGGAAGAGGAAGGCAGAAAGAGTGAGGAAGATGACGAGGAACATCCCAAGCTGGATGAGAGCTTCCAGGAGTTAGAAGTTGTTCGTCAGAAGAGGGTCTTGAAAGTACAATCCATATTGTTTTTAAATGTAAGTTTAATTATATTGTTTTCATTCATGAAAAATTCCTAATTTCTTCGGCTAATATTTTTGTATTTTTTTCTAAGTGTTGCTACAATACCGGGGGAGGTAGAGTACTTGATTAAGTGGTAATCTTGACTGTTGTGAACCTATTTTTATACTAGCTATAACATAATTTTTTAAGCTAGTCGGTTCTTACTAAGTTTTCTATAGATTTGTTTTTTTACAATGAAAACTGTTATTGGTTGTGCTATAGAAAACTGTTGGATTTTGATTTGGTTAGACTTTTTAATGTCAAGGCATTTATTATTTTATTTTACGTTTTTTAGGCGCGGTTATTTGGATAATGAGGTACAAGAAAATTGATTGAAATCACTTTTTATGGTATCGATTTTTGGTTTCTCTGTTTGTTGTTTCTAACTTATGTTGATGGTTTGAAATTAAGAATGATAGTTTTTGTGCTTGTGTGTTTTCTTGTACGTGCAAAATTGTGAGCATCGCATGATGATATGGGGGTTCCTTCTTGGTAGAGGCTAGTTCACTTGTAAGAAACTTCTTGAGGTTGCCCCCAGGAAAGAGGTTCGATGCTTAAGTTAGTATTTTAGAAATCTCTGTGTTTGCATAGGTTATCACATTATTCTTACTTCTTTTCTCCTTTTGTAGGTCTCCTGGTCATGTTATCGTGGCCTGCACTATTTACTCATTTCTTACTAGATCGTGGTTCTTAATGGGACACGTTCTATGGGTAATGGTTTTGTACCTGTTGTGTGAGGTGATTTCTAATGAACTGGCGAGGTTGGGATTGCTGCGTTGCTTGAAGCGATCCTAGTGCTAGCGAACTGTGACTACAAGGGTATGGTATATATCACGAGAAATTTCTTAAAGTGATAATGGTGATTCAAACTTCGGAGAGAATTTTATTGAAGTTTAAGGTGTGAAAATAGCCCAACGTTTCTTTCGAAAGTGCTGAAATAACCCTCAATTCTTTGAAAGGGCTAAAATAATCATGTACATGTCTGAGTTTTTCTTCATCAGGAATTTTAGCCGGAATTTTTGGGAAAATGCGGATTTGCTTTCATAATTAAAAATAGAGAAATGTGCATTTTTAACCCTATGTTTTGGGTGAAACTGCAGAAATGACCTTGTAAAATATGAAAGTGCAAAATTAACCCTGCAAATCGCTGACCAAAATTTCAACGCAAAAAATGGTTGAAAATGTTGAAAAGACCTTTCTACCCTTCTAAAAAAATCAGAAACAATAGAATTAAAAAGACATTAAAACCCTCCCAGATTTTTAAGAAAATAAAAAAGAAGAAGAAGCCTATAAGCTATCCCTATCGCAGTTGACCATGTTGACTCCGGCAAAGCAGAAACGTTGGTCGGAGATTTACCATTCCTCCACTGCGAAGATCGGCCGCTCCCTCACTATCGTGTTCCAATCGGTGATCCAATCGCCCACGCCAGTGCGTTCCAATTGCAAATTTAGCGGCGGTGGAAGCTGAGATGGTGGTGGCGGGGGAGAGGAGGAGGAAGGGTTGGGCTGCGAATCAGGGCAGGGGCTAGGTTAGGGTTGAGGACATGTGGATAGCAGCGAGGGAGGTAGAGCTAGTCTAGGGTTGAGATGGAGAGCGGTGACGGTGCTAGGCTTGGGGGAGAGGTGGAGCGAGCATGGCTAGGTTAAGGTTGAGGGTTAGGGTGGAGCGGGAAGAAGTGGTGGCGGCAGGGAGAGGTGGTGGTGAAGCGCGCGGGGTTAAGGGTTATGATAGAGCGGGAAGAGGTGGTGGCGGAACTAAGCTTTGGCGGCGGGTAGGGAGTTGTTGGGAGAGGTGGTGGTGGTGGGCAAAGGTGGTGGAGCAAAACTAGGGTTTTGCAGTGGGGTAGGGAACAGTGGGGAGAGTTGGTGGTGGTAGGGAGAGGGAGCAGCAGGGAAAGGTAGTGGCAGCGTGGAGAGAAAACTGCGGTGAAAGGGGTGGCGGTTGTGCTCGGCGGTGGTTTTGGTGATTACAAATTTATGAAGCTCGAGAGGGGGTGCTAGGGAGGCTGTGGCGGTGGTGCTGGTGATTACAATTTTTTTAAGCTCTCAGACGGAGACGCGACGACGGTTCGGTGGAGGCGTAGTGGTGGTCTGGCGGAGCAGGAGAAACTGAAGAAGAAGCTGAAGAAACAAAAGAAGTAAGGGTAAAATAGTCTTTTAACATTTCTATTTTAAACTCAAGGGTATTTATGTCTTTTCATTATTAGTCAACGTCGAACTTACATCGGTCAACACCAAAAATTGGTCAGAAGGGTAAAATTGCACATTTTGACAATCTTATAGGGTTACTTCTGCACTTTCATATTTTACAAGGTTATTCCTGCACTTTCTCAATCTTATAGGGTTATTTATGCACTTTTCCCTTAAAAATAAGTTAAATATGAAATACAAAATATACCTTTGTCTATTCCATAAATATTCAACAAGAATATCTTATGGATATGCCAAGAAGAGAACCACCCTAATTGAAGACATTCCACGACTTGATCAAACATTCAAGGGTTATGTTCGGGATCCTCTAAGTGACATGGATGGACCAATGACAAGGTCAAGAATGAAGCTTAGAGATGCAGCATTGAATGCTTTGATTGATAAACTTGATGATGAAGAATTAATGAAGAAGTCAGTAAGAGCTTGGATTACTTATTCAAGTTTGTCGATTAACTGAAGACATTATGAAGAACACTATACTCTTTTCCCATTGAGTTTTTTAATGAGGTAGTGTGATCATTGTAACATTATTTTATTTCAGTCCAATAACTCGGCCATGTGGGCTTCTGAA
>JAUOBV010419649.1:0-10430 GCA_032360425.1 Rubia occidens | reverse complement strand
AATGGGCATGTTTTCTAGTGAATGCGTGCAACTATTAGGCAAGTGTCAAAAAATTAATTATTTTATTAAATGGTTGTTTCAATAAAATCATATATATAGTAACTATGATTCTATAATTACATAAATTGTGCACGTCTTGAATAATATGGGAAGAAATTGTTCTTAGTCAAGATTTATTTTTTTTAAATCATATTATTTAGTTTAGTTTTGGATTCCAGTTTTGATAGATTTCCTTCCTAGGGATAAAGTGCATAAATAATCCTGTGAAATTTCAAAAGTGCGGATATAATCCAATAAAATTAGAAAGTGCAAAACTAAGCCTAAGTTTTTCTTTCCAAAAATTGTGTTGTTTTACCCATTTTGTTCAATTCCAGCTTTGACTCAATGAAGTGAGTTGTTGAGCATACATAGCAAGACATAAATATCCTCGGCCTAAAAAAAGAAATTTAGATGACCATTATAATATATGCCGATCCTATAAAAGATCGCCACTTGAAAGTCACATGGTTAAAAACACCTAAAGCGGTTCAAACTCTACCAAAACTGGTCCACATGACACCTAAAGAGATCCAAAGAACACCACACAAGATTAAACAATCTGTTCCATGAGCACAAGACCCGAAAGACTCACCTCACTTCGTGCTACTTCTATACAATTGACTTCAACCACATGAACGCAACTCAACTTATGCATTTTTTGGGAAACCTTTGTGTATTTGGTGGGAAACAAGATATCATCGCGCAATGGAGTGATTTTGGGGACTTGTGGAAACGTGGGCAAGTTAACTAGACACTAATGTCTATATACATCTTGTGAGTAATGTACATACTCCCTCCATCCCGGGATAAATGGCACAATGAAATGTGGTTTGGTATTTTATCCAAGATGAGGTGGCAAAGCTAATTGTGAAAAAGTAGGAATATTTTGGGAAAACAATGGGCTAGCCATAAAGTTGTTGATTTTAAAAGGGATATTGTAGGAATTTTAATACATATTCTTTATCATTTTGGGTAAGAATTAAAGTTTGTTATTTCATGTACGAGGGACGAAAATAGAAAGTGTGTTAATTTTCCAAGATGGAGAGAGTATGTATGTATATATATGTAATTCATGTTTACTATTTATTTCTTCCAAATTATTTACAACTAATGCGGGAAAAAATCTTAATTTCAAGGTACATGTATTTTATGTATAATCAAAACAAGGGATGGGCCGTTATATGTGTCCGGTGATGACTCAAGAAACCGGTTGTACAAACCAAGAGAGATCAACTACATTCACAAAAACATTGGAAGGAAGGATAAGAAATTATTCATTTATCCCTACATTTTTCAAGTTATAGTTATGATCATCATTACATTTAGAAACATCATTTACGCATTTTAATGAATATTAAATTAATATTTTAGGGACCATTGGCGATTGATCATGATTTTTCCGGCAAAGAAACCGGTGTATTGGAAGATCATTGCACTTCCAACCATCCAAAACATTTGTCAATATTTTGGAGTCAGCTATAAGTGACACTAGCGAAGATGGTGCAATCAAATTTGAAGTAGTCCAAATTAAGGTATAATATGGTACAATTATTTCTTCTTTTCCTATAAGATTTATTAATGTATTTCTAGACGTTTGAAATTATATGTTGTTTAAAATATATACAAGAAACAAGTGCAAACATGGGAGTGCGGCTATTACATAATGTTGTAAGCAATAGAGTGCATAGTAGGCTTAAAGTTTTATTTACTTTAAATTGGCAAGGTAATTATACATTTTCTTCTACTAAACATTGATAATGTCTCAATCTCAACATAATATTTGCAACTCTTGCTACTCATAGGTTATTCCAAAGGCAATAAGGCCTAATTCAAAAGAAGACATCAGCAACGCAAGGAATTGTATGGCTAGGCATCTCATTATCAACTGCTCAACAACTCTTTGGAACCCTAACTTGGCAGAGTAACACAATTTATGAAAATTAGTATGATGTGAAAGTTCGGCATGAAATTGTATTGATTTCTATTCCAAATTATAGATTATTGCTTGGTTAGCATTATCTATAGATTTTTGTTAGCTTGTAGAATAATTTCGTGTATTGGGTTGAAATTGTGGCTATTGAATAAGGAAAATGAAATAAAAAATAGTATCTATATCATTGGAGCCATGTGAAGTTCCAAAATCATAAGCCAATTCGGCCTTTTAATATCATTCGAGCCGAGTAGCTTTCCGAACTTGGAAGATAAATTGATATAAAAAATTGATGCATTTACAGAAGAGGACTTGAATCTGGGATCGAAATAGAAAGTCCGCATCCCATGGGATCGAAATTAGGAGCATAATTTCGTTCCGATTTAGGAACCCTGTGCCGTATAGAGTTCGTAACATTGTGGCCACTGTTCTTGCACTTTTTCTCCCCGTCTCTCCTCACGCTAACCTTTTTTATTTTCTATTTAGTGTTCTTCACCAGGTTCATGTTACGCGTTATTTTTGTTGATTAGTAACTTGGGGCGAGCTAATGAGAGAGAATTGGAGTTGATGTTTATGTATGCGAAAATTACCTTACTACTTTTTATAGATTCTCAAGGTTGATTTTAGTGTTGAATCGTTTTGTTTGAATGTGTTTTTTGACACCTGTAATCTCTGTGTGTGTGCGCGTTTTCAATTTTCTCGATAATTTCCCTCGCGGATTCTCATTTTCTCGTTCTATCAAAATTTGATTGTTGTGTACCACTTCTCATGTTTGAATCATAGTTAATGTTTCGGTTCTTACCTAGCAATAATAAGTATTGAGGATTTCATAGATTTTTATTTTGTGAAAATTTTGTTTTTTAAATTATGCTTTGAATTTGCTCGAAGATTGCACAGCACTTACCTCCAAACCCTCTCAGATTCTAATTTTTCGGGTTAAATTTTTATGCACACATGCCTCTCTTCCATGATGTAAATGCTCTAATGGATGGAAATCTTTGAGTATATTAAGGTTGAAGTTTAACCGACTTCATAACTAATACAGTATATAGGGCAGCCTTAGGTTGATGTTCATTGGGTAATACAATAAAAAAATTCTTGTAACGTTTGAATTTTGAAGCAAAATGGCTGGAAAATAACCGCAAGCGTTTCAGATGAATGAAGGGCTTGTCTCTGAGAGGAATATGGAGAAAGCGAACCCAGGAGATGTAATATTTTGTTGCAAAACGATCACCATGAAAGAATGTCTTAGCAAACAACTATTTGGTATGCCATCGTGCTATAGTATCTCAAATGTGTGGTGTTTAATTAATTATTTTCTTCCATTTCTAAAACAATTTATGTGCATTGAGTTATGTCAAGAAAATGATCGATTAACATATCTAAGGTGTTTATGTTTGTGCCTTATCTATCGAGAGGATTACCATGTCCGAATTTCTCATACATGAAAAACATTCATATAGGATTATAGTTCTTTCTACTAAATTATTCTGATAGAAAGCTTTATGGCATCTTTGAGGCTGTTAGTCATGGCAGTATGAATGTCGATCCGTATGCAAGGACACTTATTGGTTCTTAGAGAACACAAATTCTTACCAAGGTATTGATTAGTGATTCCTTTGCATGTAGTTGTTATTGCATTAATGTTTGGTAGTTTGTATAATCGAAATGTATAGGTTTTAATGGTTGTAACTTTTACTCATGGTATCCTATTTTATGTGCTATTAATGGGCATGTTTTCTAGTGAATGCGTGCAACTATTAGGCAAGTGTCAAAAAATTAATTATTTTATTAAATGGTTGTGTGTAAATAAAATCATATATATAGTAACTAGGATTCTATAATTACATAAATTGTGCACGTCTTGAATAATATGGACAAAAAATGTTTTGGTCAAGATTTATGTTTTTAAATCATATTATTTAGTTTAGTTTCGGATTCAAGTTTTGATAGATTTCCTTCCCATGGATAAAGGGCATAAATAACCCTATTAAATTTCGAAAGTGTAGATATAACCCAGTAAAATTAGAAAGTGCGAAACTAACCACATTTTTTTCAAAAATTGTGCTTTTTTACCCATTTTGCTCAATTCCGTCTTTGAATCAATGAAGTAAGTTGTTGACCATACATAGCAAGACATGAATATCCTCGACCTCAAAAAATAAAATTTTGATGACCATTCTAATATATGTCGATCCAATAAAAGATCGTCATTTGAAAGTCACATGGCTACCAACACCTAAAGCGGTTCAAACTCTACCAAAACCGGTCCATAGGACACCTAAACCAATCCAAAGTATCAAACAAGATTAGACAATCGGTTCCAAGAGCACAAGTCCTGAAAGGCTTACCTCACTTTGTGCTGCTGCTATACAATTGGCTTTAACCACATGAACACAACTTAAGTTATGCTTTTTTGGGAAACCTTTTTGTATTTGGTGGGAAGCAAGATATCATCGCGCTATGGAGTGATTTCGGGGACTTGTGGAAATGTGAGCAAGTTAACCAGATGCCAGTGTGAGTAAATAGCACAATGAAATGTGGTTCGATATTTTTATGCAAGAAGAGGTGGCAAAGAATAATTGTGAAAAAGTAGGAATATTTTGGGAAAACAGTGGGCTAGCCATAAAGTTGTTGAGGTTAAAAATGATATTGTGGGAATTTTACTACATATTCTTTACCATTTTGGTTAGGAATTAAAGTGTGTCATTTTATGTGGGAAGGACAAAAATAGAAAGTGTGTCAACTATTCTGGGACGGAGGGAGTATATATATATATATATATACACACACACACATATGTAATTCATGTTTACTATTTATTTCTTCCAATTTTTTACAACTAATGAAAAAAAATTCTTAATTTCAAGGTACATGTATTTTATGTATAATCAAAAGAAGGTATGGGACGTTATATGTGCCCGGTAATGACTCAAGAAATTAGTTGTACAAACCAAGAGAGAATCAACTACATTCACAAACACATTGGGAGGAAGGATACGAAATTATTCATTCCGCCTTACATTGAAGGGTTATAGTTATGATCATCATTACATTTAGAAACATCATTAACACATTTTAATGAATATTAAATTAATATTTTTAGGGACCGTTGGCGATTGATCATGATTGTTCCGGCAAAGAAATAGGTGTATTGGAAGATCCATTGCACTTCCAACTAACCAAAGCATTTGTCAATATTTTGGAGTAGTCTATAAGTGAGACTAGCGAAGGTGGTGCAATCAAATTTGAAGTGGTCGAAATCAAGGTATAATACGGTACAATTACTTCTTCTTTTACTATAAGATTTATTAATGTATTTATAGACGTTTGAAATTATATGTTTTTTAAAATCTATACAAGAAATAAGTGCAAACATGGGAGTGCGACTATTACATAATGTTGTACGCAATAGAGTGCATTGAAGGCTTAAAGTTGTATTTACTTTAAATTGCAAGGTAATTATACATTTTCTTCTACTAAACAATTATAATGTCTCAATCTCAACATAATATTTGCAACTCTTGCTACTCGCAGGTTATTCCAAAGGAAATAAGGCCTAACTGAAAGAAGACATCAGCAACGCAATGAATAGTATGGCTGGGCATCTCATTCTCAACTGCTCAACAATTCTTTGGAATCCTAACTTGGTAGAGTAACACAATTTAGGAAAATTAGTATGATGTGAAAGTTCGGCATGAAATTGTATTGATTTCTATTCAATTTAAAGATTATTGCTTAGTTAGCATCATCTATAGAATTTTGTTAGCTTGTAGAATAATTCCATGTATTGGGTTGTAATTGTAAGTTTTGAATAAGGAAAATGAATAAAAGAATAGTATCTTTATCATTGGAGCCATGTGAAGTTCCAAAATCATAAGCCAATTCGGGGTTTTAATATCATTTGAGCCAAACAGCATTCCGAACTTGGAAGTTAAATTGATATTAAAAAATGGATGAATTTATAGAGAGGACTTGATAATGGCACCGAAATAGAAAGTCTGCATCCCATGGGATTGAAATTAGGAATAGAATTTGGTTCCGAGTAAGGAACCATGTGTTGTACTTCGTAAGGTACCCCGTACCTTTCCGAGTTATACTCTATCCCACTCGAATCTACACACTTTTTGGTCCACTTTCTCAAGTCATTTTTGACCAACGATAACTTTATTTACATATACTAACGATGTATTAAAATATGATATTTAGAAAATACATCATCCAGGAAATCTAACAATATCTCACATAATAAAATTGGTGTCTATCTATTAGTATAAATTTATGGCCAAACATATCTTCAAAATTTCGATAAAAAAGTGTGTAGATGGACAATTTTTACATCACAATATATTTGAATTCACCCCAGACATCCTTAAACTCATGTAATGCACAGATGAATCACCCCACTCTACACCCATTAATTAAATGATAAACACGAATGTTTCAATAAAGAAAAAAATGGAATGTTTTTAGTTAAAAATTGGATAGACAAAAAAAATTAATACTCACACCATTTCCTACTCGTTCCCGAACAACTGTTACTGCTCCAGCTACCCTGCCATATTCGTAACAGTGTGGTTGTTGTTCTTCCACATTTTCTCCCCATCTCTCCTCACGCTAACCTTTTTTTATTTTCTATATAGTGTTCTTCACCAGGTTCATGTTACGCGTTATTTCTATTGATTAATAAATTGGGGAGAGCTTATGAGAGAGAATCGGAGTTGATGTTTAAGAATGCGAAAATAACTATACTGCTTTTCATAGATTCTCAAAGTTAATTTTATTGTTGAATCGTTTTGTTTGAATGTGTTATTTGACATCTGTAATCTGTGTGTGTGCGGGTTTTCAATTTTCTCAGAAATTTCCCTCGCGGATTCTCTTTTTCTCGTTCTGTCAAAATTTGATTGTTGTGTACCGCTGCTCATGTTTGAATCGTAGTTAATGTTTCTGTTCTTCCCCAGTGATAATAAGGATTGAGGATCTCATAGATTTTTTGTTTTGTGCAATTTTTTTTTATTATTATGCTTGAATTTGCTCGAATATTGCACAGCCCTTGCCCCCAAACCTTCTCAGATTCTAATTTTATCGTGTTAAATTTTTATAAATATGTGCCTCTCTTCCATGATGTATATGGTCTACGGGATTGAAATATTTGAGTATATTAAGGTTGAAGTTTAACCTACTTCATAACTAATACAGTATATAGGGCAGCCTTAGGTTGATGTTCATTGGGTAATACAATGAAATTTTGTCTTGTAACGTTTGAATTTTGAAGGACGAGGGCTGGAAGAAAACCTCTAGCGTTTCAGATGAATGAAGGGCTTGTCACTGAGAGGAATTTGGAGAAAGCCAATCCATGAGGTGTAATATTTTGTTGCAAAAAGATCACCATGAAAGAATGTCTTAGAACATACTATTTGGTATGCCATCGTGCTATAGTAACTCAAATGTGTGGTGTTTAATTAATTATTTTCTTCCATTTCTAAAACAATTTGTGTGCATTGAGTTATGTCAAGAAAATCACCGATTAACATGTCTAACGTGTTTATGTGTGTGCCTTATCTGTCGACAGGCTTACCAAGATTGAATTTCTCATAATGAAGAACATTCATCTATGATTATAGATCTTTCTATTAAATTACTTCGATAGGAAGCTTCCTGGCAACTTTGAGGTTGTTAGTCATGGCAATATGAAAGTCAATCCGTATGCAAGGACACTTATTGGTTCTTAGAGAACACAAATTCTTGGCTAGGTATTGATTAGTGATTCCTTTGCATGTAGTTGTTATTACATTAATATATGGTAGTTTGTATAATCGAAATGTATAGGTTTTAATGGTTGTAAATTTTACTCATGGTATACTTTTTTATGTGTGATTAATAGCCATGTTTTCTAGTGAATGCGTGCAACTATTAGGCAAGTGGCTAAAAATCAATTATTTCATGAAATGGTTGTGTGTCAATAAAATCATATATATATAGTAACTAGGATTCTAATATGGGCAGAAAAAGTTCTTAGTAAATATTTATTTTTTTAAATCATATTATTTAGTTTAGTTTTGGATTCCAGTTTTGATAAATTTCCTTCCCATGGATAAAGTGCATAAATAACCCTGTTAAATTTCAAAAGTGCGGATATAATCCAGTAAAATTAGAAACTGCGAAACTAACCCTAAGTTTTTTTTCAAAAAATGTGTTGCTTTACCCATTCTGTTCAATTCCGGCTTTGACTCAATGAAGTGAGTTGTTGAGCATACATAGCAAGTCATAAATATCCTCGGCCTCAAAAAAGAAATTTTGATGACCAATCTAATATATGACGAACCTCTAAAAGATCACCATTTGAAAGTCACATGGCTAACAACACCTTAAGCGGTTCAAACTCTACCAAAATTGGTCCACAGGACACCTAAACCGATCCAAAGAACACCAAACAAGATTAAACAATCGGTTCCAAGAGCACAACTCCCGAAAGGCTCACCTCACTTTGTGCTACTGTTATACAATTGACTTCAACCACCTGAACGCAACTCAACTTATGCATTTTTGGGAAACCTCTGTGTATTTGGTGGGAAACGAGATATCATCGCGCAATGGAGTGATTTTGGGGACTTGTGGAAACATGAGCAAGTTAACCAGACGCTAATGTCTATATACATCTTGTGAGTAATGTATATACTCCCTCCTTCCCAGAATAAATGGCACAATGAAATGTGGTTCGGTATTTTATGCAAGATGAGGTGGCAAAGATAATTGTGAAAAAGTAGGGATATTTTGGGAAAACAGTGGGCTAGCCATAAAGTTGTTGAAGTTAAAAAGTATATTGTAGGAATTTTACTACATATTCTTTACCATTTTGAGTAAGAATTAAAGTTTGTTATTTCATGTGCGAGGGATAAAAATAGAAAGTGTGTCAATTATTCCAGGATGGAGGGAGTATATATTATATATGTAATTCATGTTTACTATTTATTCCTTCCAAATTGTTTACAACTAAAGAGAGAGAGAGAGAGAGAGAGAGAGAGAGAAACCTTAATTTCAAGGTACATGTATTTTATGTATAATCAAAACAAGGGATGGGTCGTTATTTGTGCCCGGTGATGACTCGAGAAACCGGTTGTATAAACCAGGAGATAATCAACTACATATACAAAAACATTGGAAGGAAGGATAAGAAATTATTCATCTATCCCTACATTGAAAGGCTATAGTTATGATCATTTTTCCATTTAGAATAATCATTTACGCATTTTAATGAATATTAAATTAATATTTTTAGGGACCATTGGCGATTGAACTTGATTTTTTCGGCAAAGAAACGGGTGTATTGGAAGATCCATTGCACTTCCAACCATCCAAAACATTTGTCAATATTTTAGAGTCGGCTATAAGTGACACTAGCGATGGTGGTGCAATCAGATTTAAGTAGTCCAAAAAAAGTATAATATGGTACAATTACTTCTTCTTTTCCTATAAGATTTATTAACGTATTTCTAGATGTTTGAAATTATATGTTGTTTAAAATATATACAAGAAACAAGTGCAAACAAGGTAGTGCGGCTATTACACAATGGTGTACGCAATAGAGTGCATAGAAGGCTTAAAGTTGTATTTACTTTAAATTGGCAAGGTAATTATACATTTTCTTCTACTAAACATTGATAATGCCTCAATCTCAACATAATATTTGCTACTCTTGCAACTCGCAGGTTATTCCTAAGGCAATAAGGCCTAATTCAAAAGAAGACATCAGCAACGTAAGGAATTGTATGGCTAGGTATCTCATTCTCAACTGCTCAACAACTCTTTGGAACCCTAACTTGGCAGATTAACACAATTTAGGAAAATTAGTATGATGTGAAAGTTCGGCATGTAATTATATTGATTTCTATTCCAATTTATAGATTATTTCTTGGTTAGCTTTATCTATAGATTTTTGTTAGCTTGTAGAATAATTCCGTGTATTGGGTAGTAATTGTAGCTGTTGAATAAGAAAAATGAAGGAAAAAATAGTATCTACTATATCATTGGATCCATGTGAAGTTCCAAAATCATTAGCCAATTTGACCTTTTAATATCATTCGAGCCGAATAGCATTCCGAACTTGGAATTTGGATTGATATAAACAATGTATGAATTCACATAGGAGAATTGAATCTGGGATTGAAATAGAAAGTCCGCATCCCATGGGATCGAAATGAGGAACAGAATTTGATTCCGAGTGAGGAACCCTGTACCGTACAGAGTTCGTAAGTTACACCGTACCTTTCCGAGTTCTACTCTATCCCACTCGAATCTACACACTTTTTGGTCAACTTTCTCAAGTCATATTTGACCAATGATAACTTTATTTACATATACTAACGATGTATTAAAATATGATGTTTAGAAAATACATCATCCAGGAAATCTAACAATATCTCACATAATAATATTGGTGTCTATATATTAGTATAAATTT
>JAUOBV010419542.1:0-10431 GCA_032360425.1 Rubia occidens | reverse complement strand
GGATAGTTCAAAATTGATAACCCGTCTCTATACTCAGGTCGAGTGGAAAAGGAAGTTCGTCTTCGCAGATAAATCTAGGAAGGGAATCTTACGTGGGTGCTTTCCCTGCCGGTCCCACGAAGGCATGGGGTGAGTGTCTTGGTCGTTAGGAGATGACTCCTCTCAACCTTATTTTCTTCCATCCTAGGAGAGTTGCCTTTGAAATCTGACTTTGCCCTTAGCAATTCTGTTCTCTTCGCTATCGTCTGCCCTATTTGCATATCGGTGTTACCCTCTTGGGTGGCCCTGGTGAATTTTAGGGTACAGGACCTGCTTTGCTAGTCTCTTTTTATTTCATTTTGTCGTTTATGTACCCTCTCTTGGCCTATTTTGATGACTTTTGTTTTGTGTACTTTTTTCACAGATTCCAGTGGCTAGCTTGATTGGTGATCTTTCACGTTTGTAGCATCCTGAAACTTCGTCCAGCCGCTTATATCAGCGTGTTGATGATACTGAAGGGTAGGTGAATCACCCCGAGCATGCTATCTCTATCTCCGATAGCTCTAAGTCTTCGGACCCTACTTCTGAGAATGCAGATAAATTGGTCCGCAAACATCGTCGCACCTTGATCAAGAAATAGAATGATCCTTCTTTGGATGTGGTCTGTGAGACCCCTCCTTCGTGTATGCGGGCTTCGCCCCCTGTGGTTCCTACCATTAAGCATTCTGCCATCCTGACTCTGGCGACTCGCTCTCCTACTCGGGGACTCCAAAATGCCAGCTTCACTCCTCCTCCCTCGGAGGCCTCTTAACTCCCGTGCTGTTGCAAGTCTCGGGGTTGTTCGGGGTTCATTGGTCCGCACAGAGTTCTTGTCCAAAGTTGTTCCCCTGGAGTATTACGACGCTTGGCTTATGGACCGTGCCCTGATTGTCGCCTCCTCTGTCGACTTTGCCGATCGTAGCATCCCTGCTTCTTTGGAGGTACGCATTCCTTTTTTTGGGCTTCTAATATTTTGTCTCTGGCTGTACTTTTCTTACTCATGTGGGCAACATGTTTTTGTAAAATCTTTGCGCGACCTTTGTAGTCCAGTTGGAGATCGACGACGTCCGCGGCAAGCCGACCACTTCTCAGCAGGAGGTCGATAAGCTGCGTCAGTGTGTTAAGGAGCGTAAGCGAACTACGGACTTGCAATATCTTTTCCAAATGGAAACCTCCACGGAGGGTGATCTGGAGCTGGAGCATGGTGTTAATGGGTCTCTGCAACTTTCCATCGACAAGCTTGAAACAGAGGAGGCTAAACTCCAGGCCTTTTGCAATTGGGCCTTCTCACACGACTTCCTACGTGTTTATGCCAAGATTATGCAGAGTTGGAAAGCTTCGGAGCTCCTGGTAGACACACTATATAAAGCCTTTGATGCGATTATCTCTTTTAGGGAACATAGCTTCTCAGAGTATTTCACGCTTCTACATCCTGACATGACTACTGCTGATCTTGAGGGTTGGAACCCAGATGAAGCAATCTTGGAGGCTGCTGGGCCATTGAACTTGGTAGGTGCTCCACCTTTCCGTCTGACCCCTGAAGCAGGCGTCAAGAAGAAAACTTAGGATAAGGTGCAGCAGGAGGCTCAGGGCGAGGTGCAAGACGGGGTCATGGGAAGCTCCAAGGCTTGAATATTATCACATTTTTATTTGGCTATGTAAAAGCCCCCATAAGGGGCAAACAATTATGACTTTCTAGTTATGGGTGTGCTGTTTCTCCCCTTTTTTTGTAAAGTCCCTGTGAAGAGGCAAGACAGTTTAGGGTGTTTTTTTCTCCCATTTTATTTATTATTGGAATGTGCTCTCGGCTAATATACTTTCTTTATTTTGCTTTTCTTTTATTTTCTCTTTTCTCTTAGGAGTCCGTCTCTTGAAAAACGGTTTTTCCATAAGTCATGGAAAGACCAAAATTTAAAGTGTAAATTAGAAGAAATGAAGATAAAATTTTCGGGTTGCATGAACCGGGTTAAATTTTTTATTACTACATGTTGCATAATAAAATTTTAATATTGCAACTAAGACTTTTTACCTTTTATTATTCTAATTAAACCCGTTTTCCCATAAGTTTATGGAAAGACGGTTTTTCCCAAAATTTTGCCATCATGTTTAGTGTATCCTCAACCATAAATTTTAGATTGGAGAAAATGGAAAATTAAGGTTTGACCTTGTCATTTTAAGCAATTGGTCAGTGTGCCTGTTAAAAATACCCCATAAAAAAAAGTGTGGAATACAATGACTCTAAAAAAAAAAAATTGACATTTATATCTGTTCTCATTGTTTATAATGTTTTTTTTCAGTCGCCCTTTTCATTCCAGTCCCATAGTTCCAAAATCATCATATGTTTGTTTAAGCATAACTATATTTAGAGCTAACGTAAAATCTTTCTATCAACACTTATTTAAAATGTTATGATAGTTTATAAAATGTTAATTATATCTTTGAAAATTTTGAAAACTATTGCATTAGATCTAATGCAGCATAATTTAAGGTAATACTTGTAAAAGAGTTACCTAATTTCATATAGGGGGACCAAAAGTACATAATATTTTTTCCCGAATCGGCCATTAAAATAAAAAAAAATATAATAGATTATTTATTTAAAGGACAAAAAAACCTTAAGACAAACTAGTGCTAATTTTTTTTTATAATTGATACTTTTGAAATGGACGACTTTCGTTAATTTTTTTGCACTGATTTTTTACAAAATTAATACTAAATTACCTGAATAATTGATAAAAAAATATTAAAATTAAATATGGTTCGTTGCACGTTGTAACTTGAACCACTTAGCCTTCTCTCTCAGCGAGCCCAAAAGAAAACCCTAATATGGGGAGGTCACTGCCGCCAGATCTGGCGGCCGGACGACCTCCCCCACCCGTCTTCATGTACTTTTTAAGCTTCAGTTGTAGTCTAGTTTTAATTAATGTTATTTTTCCTTTCTATTTAGTTCTCTTTTGCGTGAAAACACTCCATTGAGTGGTGCCCGGCCGACATGGGTCGTTCTATACGCTGTACAATCAGAAGATTAAAGAGTCATGCTTTGGTAGTTTTAGATCCAGCAGACACAGATTTGACGCTTGCTTTTCTCAACCACCGTTTGCTTTGTAGAACCTGGATCTTGCAAACACAGATTCGACAATGGGCCTTGCAGAACCTGGTTAGCGCTCTCATCCAGCGGACATAGAATTCAACGGGTTCAGAATCCGGTGGACTTGGAGATGGCAAGGAGTTTGGACGAATGGTTTTTGCAAACTCGAAGGACGTTGGAATGGCTGATTGCATAATGCGGTGGAACCAGATTAGGCGCGACATTGTTTGTAACCCGGTGGAAGAACATGGATGAGCTAAGATGCTGATGAGTGTCTAACAGCTTCTCGCTAACTCTAAAAGGACTCAACGGGTTTTCAGACAGCCCGCTAATTTAAGTGAGTTTTATTTATAATTTGGCAACCGACAGAAATGTCGCCGGCAATGTTAAAATTGTCGGTCAAATCCACCTCTTTTGAGGTGGTGGTGGGTTTGGTCAGACCGGAGAATGGCCGAATCTGGTCACCAAAATGGGCTAATAGTTTCGATTGGAATTTGGTGTTGGACAGTGCTGGTTGAAGTCATCCAATGATAGGAATAATTTTAGTTTAACTATTTTTTACATTTGAATCGGGAAATTACTGATTTCCGGTGATAGAGAAATCTTGTTGTAACCTCCTTTTAGCGGCTATACGGTAGAGCTTCTGCCCCTATTCCCTTCCTCCTTTTAAAAATTTCTTAGATGAAAGTCACGAACTCGAAAGCACTTAAAGCAGCAGGATCTGCAAGTCACACGATGACCCGAAGGAAAAAAACTTCGATTGGCATCTTTAGGAATGTGAGGTAGTTAAGGGATGGTTACATATAACACAATGACCGGAGGACTGGATTCACCTTCTTCTTTTTTTAGGTAGAGAGTGCTCTAATTCGTAGAGGTGATGCATGTTTTTTGAGCTAAGGAGTTGCGGCCATGACGATTCAGCAGCGGAAGGATGAAAATGGTTTGTTACTGCTGGATTACTATTACGTCTTATTGGATGATTTATCATGCTACATAAAATGCTCAATCCTAGAGTAGCCCTCACATTGCCACAATAGCTCTAGATTTGGAATTTCTCTTATGAAGTGCTTTTGTGTAAGGGATTTTTCCCCATCTCTTTTGTAATAGGATCACTGCAATTGTAAATGTTTCGGCCTATTAAATCATTGATATGAAGGGTTGGGTACCCAAAAACAACCCCGTCTTTTAGACGATTTTAATTATAAATAATTAAATATGGTTCGTTGATATTTTTTTGCCTTACTTTTTGATATCTTATTTGAAGGTTTATGTTTTTTAAGTTGTATTTTATTTATTTATTTTTGAGATGTCACATCTATTGGTGCTAAGGGGAAAAAAAATCAAATCTTAAGTGGAATCAAATTATTCACATTGAATAAGATTGTTAAAACCTTTTCCAAGTAGAGGAAGTCCCCGTTAGACCGTCTAACGGTTAGATGTATCATGAAAAAGATCGCTTCTGTAACTTTCAGGGTCAAATTATAACTATGTATACATTACGATACATTTTCAAAGTTTTTAAAAGTTATGAAAATCTCATCACAATAAATAAAAATAAATATCAAATCACCAATCAGTTATGTTAATTATAAAATGACCCGTCTAACAGTTATTCGGCCTAGAACAAGACTTTATGTGTTCCAAGTATAACTTGAATAAACATTAAAAGTAAAATTAGATAAAAAATAATTATATTTCTTGTTGAATTCTACAATTAAAAATAAAGAATCCTGACATTTTAAACTACCTTCAATTTTAATTTGTGTACTGCGTTTCTTCAGTGCTCTATGCAATTAGCTAGCAACTCCTTGAAAAGCCGAGTACTACTACTACTTCAAACTTAGTTTACAAAACAATTAAGTGACCAGATCACCAAGTTTTTCCTTACGAAAATTCCAAAAAAAAGTGTGACCTAAAAGCCCATGAATAATAAATCAAATATATTCCAATCGAAATGCTACCGGAAGCAATTATTATTCTATACGAAAATTAATGTACGGTGGCAAATTGATGTCGACGAAAGGTTGTTTTCACGAATGGAGCTAAATTATTTAGTAGAGAGTGCTCTAATTCGTAGAAGTGATGCATGTTTTTTTAGCTAAGGAGTTGCGACGATTCAGCAGCGGAAGGATGAAAATGGTTTGTTACTGCTAGATTACTATTACGTCTTATTGGATGATTTATCATGCTACATAAAATGCTCAATCCTAGAGTAGCCCTCACATTGCCACAATAGCTATAGATTTGGAATTTCTCTTATGAAGTGCTTTTGTGCAAGGGGTTCTTCCCCGTCTCTTTTGTAATAGGATCACTGCAATTATAAAGGTTTCGGCCTATTAAATCATTGATATGAAGGGCTGGGTACCCAGAAACAACCCCGTCTTTTAGACGATTTTAATTATAAATAAATAAATACGGTTCGTTGATATTTTTGCCTTACTTTTTGATATCTTATTTGAAGGTTTATGATTTTTAAAGTTGTGTTTTATTTATTTATTTTTGAGATGTCGCATCTGCGTTTCTTCAGTGCTCTAATTAGCTAGCAACTCCTTGAAAAGCCTAGTACTACTACTACTTCAAACTTATTTAAAAAAAACAATTAAGTGACCGGATCACCAAGTTTTTCCTTACGAAAATTCCAAAAAAAAAAAGGTTTGAACTTAAAAGCACATGAATAATAAATCAAACAGATTCCAATCGAAATGCTACCGGAAGCAATTATTCTATACGAAAATTAATGTACGGTAACAAATTGATGTCGACGAAAGGTTGTTTTCACGAATGGAGCTAAATTATTTAGTAGCATGAATCAATTGCCCATAATGGAAAGTGACATTTAACAGGTGACATGTATATAACTGTGTAACTATAAACGAATTAATCTGAGTTTTTCTTCTTCTTTTTTTCTATCTATTTTTGTAAGCTGGTGTGAGAGAAAATGAACAAAAGAGAAGTAGAATATTAAACTTTTGCTATGAAATAAGAAAGAAATATACAATGTATAAGGTAACTTGAAAACATGTAGAAATCAAATGATTAATCCATTTAATCTTATGGGAGATTTCTCCCTTCTAATTCTATATATTTGAACTCTTCATCTTAAATATACAATTTTTTTCTCTATATATATATTTTCCCCTTTTCCTTGAGACCCTATCCTATTTATGAAATCGTATTATACACAATTTTTTTTTGATTATACAAGACCTGACGGTCTTGATCCAATTCCGCTATAAAATCAACACTGATGGCGGATGTGTATTGAGTAAGATATAAATATATGAGTGAGTCTTTTGATAGGCGGTCAGTGTATAAGTTTATGAACACTCTACGTATTTTTTACCTTATACACTGTATTTGTTAAATTATATACTCCCTCGTCCTAGCCAATTCTACACACTTCCCTTAAATAGGTGTCCAACCCCATTATGCACACTTTCCATATTTAGAAAAAATTTATGTATCAAAAGACAAAATTACCCCTGAACTAACTAAAAATTACTCTCCAAACCTAATCTACCCTTACCTCACTCACCCTCCCCATTTCTCACAAAACCCTACCTCTCCACCTAACCATCTTCCTCTCCTCCTCGTTGATCCCACCGTCGCAAAACCATCTCTGCCTCGTTGCTCCACTGTCTCTCCCCTCATCTCACAAGCTTCCGATTTCACTGGAAAGATAAGCAGAAGGAGGCGTAGAATTTTTGCAGCCATCTCCGGGAGCAGGAATGATTCAAGCCATATGCGGGATTTTTCTTCAATCGATTCAAGAAGAGGCGAGAATCGGTAGCGGTGGATGGCTTGAATCAATCCAAACCCTTTTTGCGGTGGAGGGAGGAGGAGAGACGAAGGCGCGTTGGAGGAAAGAGATGCGGTAGAGAGAGGAGGAGAGGAGGCGCGGTGGAGGGAGGTGGAGAGAGGAAGCGCAGTGAGGAGAGGAGGAGGGTCGTTGTTTTCATATCTGTAAGGAGAGGCGCGGAGGGGACCGAAGGTGCTGCGGAGAGGCGTGACAGGGGGGACGTAGGGTTTTCTGTAGAAGTCATGGGCATTTTCATCTTTTCACATGTTCGAAATTAAAAATATCTAGTTTCTCTTTCTGCATAATTCACTGGGACATAAGGGGTACCTTTCTTCTTCAAAACCTATTTCTTTCTTCCACCACCGCTGCCATTACAACTACAAACTTACAACTGCAGGAACAAGGGAATCCCAAAACAGCTTGTATATTTCAATTCCTAAAAAGACTCAAAGATTAGATAGCCTGATTCTACTTACCATCAAACATTTCCCTCCCCAATAATCTTTAAACATTTTCACCATCTACCTTCATCTTCCTTCATTTACCTCCATCCACCTTCATCCCACACGATCTACCTTCATCCCAAACGATCTACCTTCATCCCATACGATCTACCTTCATCTTATACCATCTACCTCCTCCTACCTTCATCTCATACCATCTGCCTCCATCTCATACCATCTCCATTTCATCTCAACAGGACAGAGTCTAAGTCACTAACCCACTGTTTATTTGTTTGTTTGTTAGTAGTACTCCTTTTTTGGACTAAATTTAAAAAAAAATCCCCTAATTAGAATCTTATACCATCTTTTTATCCCAAAACCAAAATAACGTCCTTTCAATACCCCACAAATTCAAAATAAGATTTGTGGTCCTCATAACATAGCATCTTATACCATTTCTTGGTCCCTAAAAATCATCTGGAATCTCGTCTTGAGGATCAAAAAATTTATTTTGAATTTGTGAGGTACTGAAAGGATGTATTTTGGTCTCAGGGACACAATATCAACGAAATATTTGGGGAATATTTGGAGAGAATTCAGAAGGGAAAAAATTCGTGAATTCTTGTACTCGCTACATTCAAGTTAAAGTGTGACGTTTCTCTCTCTCTTTTTGTTACATTATAAGAGTGCAACATTCTCAAAATGTAAAAATTATACACCTCCGTTCCACCTCAAATTTCACAAAAAAAAATCACAATCTCCAATGAGCATATTTTATTGTAAGTATATGTAACTACTTATAATAACAACACATAAAAAGTTGATATTTGAAAATTTCATGTTACGATAAATCTAACGGTATTACATGTGATAATTTTATTTGCCGTATACGTATTCAAATCTATGATCAAATTTTGATAAATTTAACTTTAAAAAATTATGTGAAATTTAAATGGGATAGGGGTTACTATATTGAACCATTCAAACAATTTCCAATGTCTACACTCAATTCTTTCAACTTATTTACACATGCAAGCTAGTGTGACTTTCTTGAGAAAAAAAATGGAGAGAGTATGACTCTCTCTCTCTCTATCTCTTGATTTATTGAGTTACTTTTTCTTTATGTAGTAAGAAAATAATTTCCTCTCTCTATGCTTTTAAAAAAAAATCTCTCTTTACATTTTTAACACTTATCATATATAGCTACCTTTCCCTGAACATTTATATTACCATCTTTTGACATTTCTCACACCTTTAATCTCTTCATTATTTTAAGTTGATAAAGGCTCTAGAAAGGCGACATTTCCTTAAATTTGTGGACAGTCCACTATACTTTTATCTTAAATATTATAATTTTTCATAAAATTTAAATAATGTATTTTAAAATTTAAAACAATTAATAATATGTATTTGAATGTGAAAATAGAAAGATGTATATATACTGTAAACGGTTATTTTTAAATTTTAAAATTTAGTATGTAATTTAACAAATGCAATGCATAAGGGGAAAAAATAAGTGGTATGTCCATAAACTTATGGACATGCCACATGTCAAGAGACCCACTCTTTTAAGTTTTTTTTTTGTAGTGACATCTCTCTAAATAACGTAGTTATTTTTCTTTACATTTTTTTCAAGCACTATACATATTTTAGTATACTTTCACTAAATTGAGAATTTCTCTATTTTTTTACTCCCGCTGTCCTAGAGAAATTGACACAATTTATATTTTTATCCGTTCCACGGAAATCGACACAATTCAATTCTTACATAAAGTGGTAAAAAATGAGCTTATACATTTACTATATTATCCTTCAAAAGGTTGATTAAATCTACTAGTCAACTCTTTCATTATCAAAATATTCTTCCTTTATTTCTCATCAATTATTCCACCTCATCTTGTATAAAATACCGATCCAAAAAATAATTATGTCATTTTATTTGGGACGGAGGGAGTAGAATTTATTTTTTGACATTGCTTTTACAATGTTCTCTCAACTTTATTGCGAAATGCGAAGATAACAAGTGATAAAGTAAAGTACATACTCCCTCCGATCCTCTAATTATGACCTTTATTTCTCACATTTTTTCAAGTCACATTTGACCACCGACAACTTTGGTTGTTTAAAATAACGGATTATAAAATTTTACTTTTTAAAAACTACATGTTACGGAGAATCCAAAAATATCTTACATGATATCAGTTATTGTGTACAACAAAAGTTATCAATGGTCAAACTAGCCATAAAAATGTTGTCAAAGGGGGTCATAATTAGACGAACGGAGGGAGTACATTTTTTTTCGGTTAATATGCAATTCATTTGGTTCACTACTTTTGATATATAACCTCCGTTTCGTTGGATGTGCACCATAGCTTTAAGTGCTTGAATTTAGATGAATGAATGTGTGGATGAAATTGAATTTAGAAAGGAAAAAGTAACATGAGTGGATGAAATGGAAGGAATCTTGCTATAAAATGTCGAATTCACAAAAAACACCAAAAAAAGGAATGTGTGCCACATCCAATGAAACGGGGGAGTAAGTTTGGACTAAAACGAAAATTTTACCTACTTGGTCGTAATGATAATAAAATTAATTTTCACTTTTTGATCATTGTATCATAAAACTAGTAATTTTCTTATTATATTCTTTCTGATTATTTTATTAGAGTCCGTCTCTTGAAAGAACAAGGTTTAAACTGTAAATTTGAAGAAATAAAAATAAAAATTTTGGGTTGTATTAATCGGGTCATAAACCTATCACTCATAAATGTTGCATAATTTTTTAAAATATTGCAACTAAAACCTTTTACTTTTCTATAATTTCAATTTAACCTCATCTTTCCATATGGCTATGGAAGACGGTATTTACCAAGACTTTGTCTTTATACTTTTAATATGTATGTTTTTTCATAATAAAAAAAGAAGTAATAATTTCATTTCAGGTACCGGAAAAGGTCTAATAAGTTTTAATATAAGAAAGCGGAAGGCACATCTCATATAAAGTTCTTGAAAAAAAATGCATTTATACCCTTCACTTCAACTGTTTGTGCACTTTTACCCTCCAGCTTTTCAAAAGTGCGTTT
>JAUOBV010419432.1:0-10431 GCA_032360425.1 Rubia occidens | reverse complement strand
AAACTCGACAATTTCCAAATTCTTAAAGAATAGTACCTCTCAAGTATCTCTTCAAATCTTTTCAATAGTTAGCAACTCAAAATTCTGTACTACAATTGGTCATACTTTAACACTGGAGGATTAGAATTCAATCCCACAAACAATCATATCCAGAGAGTTAGATGCATTCGATTTCAAGGGCAACTAAATTAATTTCAAGAACGCCAGTCGAGAGTGTCATTCCACATATAAGTATTGCAAGCAAAAGAAAAAGGAGAAATATTGTACATGGATTCAAGGATCTAACAGGAAGATGGTTTTTAGAAAAAGAGAAATGGAAAATATAATATTACACCATATTCAGGAGCTTTTTAGTTCCCATTATCCAAATGATGCCATTTTAGAGGAATCAACATCCAGCATCTTACCAAGAGTTATGGACCGGGTGAATTCAAACCTTTGTTGCCCCTACATGCACATTGAAGTGTTTGAAGCACTCAAGCAAATGGCCCCTAAAAAATCTCCTGGTCCTGATGGCAGCATGCCTCCATCATTTTTTCAAAATTTTTGGCATATAGTCGGTCCAAAGGTTTTAGAATTTGCACTTCAACTATTAAATCAGGAGAAACAGATGGATGAAATAAATAAAACTGCAGTGGTATTTATCCTGAAAGTTAAGAAACCGATTGATATTTCCAAATTCAGACCAATCAGCCTGTATAATGTGATATATCGCATAGTGTCTAAATTCATATCAAATAGAATGAGTAAAATTATGGGATTAATCATATCATATTCACAGAGTGTCTTTGTGCAAAATAGACTGAATTGGATAATATTCTAGTGGCGCACGAAACCCATCACTATATAAAAAGCAAAACGACAGGAAAAAATGGATATATGTCTATAAAACTGGACATGAGTAAAGCTTTTAATAGAGTTGAATGGGCATTCCTACTGAGGGTTTTGCAAAGGATAGGGTTTCAATCATAGTTTATATCACTCATAGAGTAGTGTATTTTCTAAGTGAAATTCTCCTTCATGCTCAATAGAAGTAGTTTTGGAAACCTGCAATCGACACGGGAAATCATACAAGGAGATCCTTTATCACCATATTTGTTTATCATTTGTGGGGAAGTGCTATCCAGTATGCTACATGAAAAGATAAGAAACAAGGAATTATCAGGGATGAAAATTGCAAGAACAATAGCTGTTCTTTCTCATTTATAATTTGCGGATGATACCGTAATTTTTGGAGAAGCCTCCCTAAAATAAGACATGATTCTGAAACATTTATTACAAGAATACAAAGTGGTGTCAGGTCAAAGAATCAACTTTGAAAATATATCCATATCATTTTGCCTAAATGTTAACAGTGAAATGAGGGCATGATTGAATCTCAAGAATCTGATAAGTATCTAGGACTGCCAACCACCTTTGGGAGATCGAAAATTCCCGCTCCAAAAAACAAAAACTAAGTTTTGGTCAAAAGTACAGAGTTGGGAACATAATTTTTTTTTCAAAGGGTGGAAAGGAAGTTTTCATAAAGGAAGTATTACAATCTATGCCTACATACACTATGTTATGCTTCAAGTTAACTGATACCTTGATAGATGATATTCATCAGTCGTGTGCTAATAACTGGTGAGGAAGCCCAAAAGAAAAAAAAAGAAAATTCATTGGGAAACTTGGATAGATATGTGTACACCAAAAGGAGTTGGAGGACTGGGTTTCAAAGATTTAAAGTATTTCAATAAAGCGATGTTGGGGAAGCAAGCTTAGTTGTTACTTACAAACCCAAATTCTACAATAGTATCGCTTATAAAACGAGATACCATCCGAATACTTCCATCCTAGAAGAAAAAATTGGGTACACCGTCCTTTGAATGGAGATCACTCATAGAGGGAAGAGACCTTATTATACATGGAATCAGGAGGAGAATAGGAAAATGAAACTCAACTAGGGTAGAATTTGATTTCTGGATACCAAAAAAGGGAGCAGCGAAACCGATCTCCTTGCCACAAGATTATTCAGATAACATAACAGTTGATATATTAATGGAAGCAAATGGAACCAGATGGAATTCCACTCAGATAAGAGAAACTTTCAATGAGGAAGGAGCAGAGTTAATACTCTCAATGCCCAAACCAAAATGTCACTCTGAAGATATATGGAGCTGGAAACCTACTAAGGATGGTAATTACATGGTAAAATGCCTACAATCTTTCTATTAATTACTATTCTTCGAATAATGTAGGACACATGGAAAGTAAAAGTGCTGGACCATCCCCCCACTGGAAAAATATTTAGCATTTAACGATCCATCCGAGGATATGTCATCTCATATGGTGGATATGTAAAGACCATACTCCTACAACAAAACACCTTCATCAAAGGAAATGTCAGGCATAAATTTTTTGCCTTGCTTGCAGCTTGGAAGACATGTCTGCAGAACATATCTTCTTCCATTTTCATCTCGCTCACCATTTATGTTTTGAAGCTAACATACATGAAAAAATCTTCTTATATCAACAATCGATCGTGGCATTCTGGATATGGGATCTACTCCTTCATTTGGACAATGAAACAATGTCACTTATTGCCATACTCCTAAATCAATTGGTGTACCATAGAAACCAGTTTCTACATGGAGAAAACCATGATTTTCATATATCACAAGTGATTTAGCATTCTGTGAGACAAATTGATAAGATCAAGAAAGGGAAATCCAAAGCTGCTACAAAGTAAGAGAATATCAGACAGTCAGCCCTAATCCAGACTCAAATCCTCCTCAGCTAGGATTAACACTCTTCTTTGATGCGGGAACATTGGATGAAGAAATATGCTTAGGCTAGCACGTACAGACTCAAGATAACAATTGGGTATATTATGGTGAAACAAAATGTATAAAGTTTAGATACCCAACACTAATTGCAGAGGCCATGGCACTTAAAGATGCAGTAAATGGATGCGTACAATTTTTTTTAGTACTTACTGCTATCCAGGGAGATGCGCAACAAGTAAACCATGCTATCCAATCACCAGCCGAAAATAGATAAGATTTTGGTATGCTATGACACTAGACTATTTTTACCAAAAATAGGAAACCCGATAGCTAGATGAATCCCAAGAGAAGATAATTCAATTGCGGACCAATTGGTGCAGTTTCAAAATACCAATCCATTAGATAGGTATTCATGGAGTACTACTCCACCCTTTGTAAACACTATTGAAAATCAATGAATCAAATTTCTTTTTCAAAACAAAAAAAACAATTCATGCACTTACTAGGTCTAATCAAGAATGTTCAACATTCAAAATTCTCCCTTATTTGCTACCTTAGGATAAACATGGCATAGAGTTCAGCATTATCACATTTTTCTAGCAATTATAACATCATCAACCTAATTAGAAGTCCTAACTCATGTTCTTTGATTAATTTTCAAAAGAGAAGAAATTATATACTTTCATTAACTCCTAACATATTATCATACAAACAATTCATATCCTCGAACTTCAAATCACCTAAATGACATCAACAACTACATTCAAAACTTCATAAATACACAATAGTCAAGAAATTAAATAGGAAAATATATTTCTCAATACATGGGCTAGGAAGCCTCAATCAATTGCTCCCATGACTAAATTTAGCTACTACAAGTCATACTAAAAATCACAAGCATAATAATACAAAATAAATATGGAAAGAATGAAGAAGAAATGTAAAACTAGGGTTCTTGGAGAGATAGGTTAGGCCAGAGGGAGAGGATATGAAGTGGGTAGCCAAAAGTTCCTTATATAGTACAAGAAAAAGGAAAATAAAATGCAGAGAGAAAAAATGCAAAACCAAACCGCCCGCGGGGCGTGCGAGTGCTTGGGCAGCCTAGCCTACTTTCATCCTCTTTGTGTCGCTTCCTATTTGCTTCATTGCTTCATTTTCTTGTTTTCAAACCTTCGATTCTCCTTGTCACTATTATTCAATCCCTTTGATTGATGCCTTCAAATCTTCAAACTTCTTGCCTTGTGATTAGACATCAAAATCATGTATTTTCTTAAGCATTCAGCATCTTTTTTATTATTTTTGGTTGGTAGACTGGTAAATTTAGGTAGGTTTAGATTATAATGGATTTAGATGATCGCTCTTGGTTTTTGTTTCTATATCATTCATTTTGTAACTTATTTGAGTCTAATGGATTTATGTCCTTACGAGCATATAGATTCTATTTTGTGAGATTATATAGATCACTTATAAGCACTACGAAATTGCTTAGTGAAGGCCATTCAGAAGGATGGTAGAAGATTGAAAACCACGAGTCAAAATATGGTAGTAGATAGATGCACAGAAGAAAAGAGCCAAGTCCGGAAGAGTCGAAGAATGGCACGACCCGTACACACTGGCATGGCCCGTATCATAGCTCTTATTGAGAATTTGAAGGCTAGAAGATGGGCTGTGCAATCTAGCATGACCCATGCCTGAAGAACGCATGTTGGTTGAAGTCTAGGCGATGGGATGTGCAACCATACACGTCCCGCACGATCAGAAGGCATTGTGAAAACCTCTAGATTACAGGTCATGCAATCCAGCATGGCTCATGCACTTAGAAGATGAAGAAAGCACGCTTACATGGCCTCTAATCGACATCTCGTGCACTATTATACGAGTCGTACTGGCCGGGACGTGTAATATGACATGACCCGTGCCAGCGTAGCTGCTAGGGTATCCTAGCTTTTTGGGCCTTCTATGGCCCAAATCTACCAACTATGTAAGTAACATTTATTCTTCATGTGTTTGTTAATTTGGTGGTGATTTAAGGAAATTTTAGTCAATATTTTAAGTTGGAGCAGAAGTTTTCTTAGTTTTGTACTTTCGGTTGTAGGGATAGGTTTGTGACAAAAAGCGAAGGAGCCAATAACGTTCTTGTGGAACAAGCCTCGTGCCAAGACTCGTGCCTAATGAATGGAATGAGACATTCAATTGGAACAAACCGTGCCATATAAATGATGTCCCTGCCATGCAAATTGACCAATGAAGAGGCACAGGACTTCTATAAAAATGAGGCCTTCCATAGCATAACTCCAACTTCTCTTTTTTGCAACCTAACCTTATCCGAGCACAAATTCGACAATATATTTCTCAGTTCTTGTCCCAATTCAGTTAAAATTGTCACAAAACATTCCTAATAAAATTGCACAAAAACCCTAATCCTTTCCCCATCCAATTATAGCCTATATTGACCCATACTCTAGCTAGGACAATTTGGCCCTTTTCGAGTTCTCTCTTCTAAGAACTCATTTTTTCTTCAATTTCTGGTGTCTTGAATCATTGGGTTCTTCTCTGGAGAGAATTTCACAAGTCCTACAAGGGTAAATTCATTAGATTTGGTCATCGTGCTCCAAAAGGTATATTGGCCAAACCCTATTTCTTCAAATTAGGAATATTTTTGGCTTCTGGACAAGGTTGCATGTTAGATTGGGTTTGGGGTTAGAGCTGATTTTGATTGGGTGTTAGAGTTATTTGGTGAGCTATTTCAGGCTGTCAGATCTGATTTTGATTGGGTGTTGAAGTGATTTAGTGAGTTGTTTCAGGCTGATTGTGAGGTGTGTGAGTTTAAGGCTGTCACTTTGCTATATCTTTTATGTGCCATCTTTATGTCAGCTATTATGCCGCCCAGATGTAGTGTATCAAGATCTTGCTCGATATATACCTTCATGGAACTTCAGAGGCTCGAACCAATTCAGCAGGAGTGATGAGCTCGGCTATGTTGGCGCTCCATCACTGAGACTCGGTTTGTGAAAGAGAAAGTCCTTAAGAAGCTTAAGCTTTATAGACCGATAAAGAACTTACTGAAAATGGTCAGCTTGAAAGGCATAATAGAGAAGGTGCCCCCCCACATATTGGAGATACACTCTCAATTTCCGAGCCAGTATCATGCAAGAATTTGATGAGTATGGTCACCTGGTGGGATACTTTCACTTGGGGAGAAGCCCCGCACCCTTACTTATAGGTAGATCTCCGAGTGCTTTGGGTTGAATAACAAGAATGATGTGTCTAACAGCATGGTAGATTGTTCTGGGTTTCAGCTGGAAATGTTCTGGTATACCATTACCTTACCACCGAGGGTGAAGACGAGCAAGAACAGCAATATCATACGTCCCGCCCTGAGGTATGTGGTGCAGTTGCTTACTATTGCAGTCTTCTTCCATAGAGAGATGACCACTTGTACTCAAGAGGACTGCTTGTTGTTGTGGTAACCTGCCCGGATACAGTTAAACATTTTATCGATTAGTGATGCCAAACATTGACTAGGGACAGACACAAGCTAGCTATGGGTGGTAAGATATCTCTCTTAGCCATTAATTTTTGTCTCCCTATATATGAGAACATGCGGAAGAACCTCGATGTGAACTATACCCTCACATTGGGTTCTTCGGTAGACACGACTATGATTGAGTAGGGTGATGCAATTTACTGGTGCTACAAGGGTTCCAAGTTCATGAGGCTTCCACAAAAGGATAGAACTCACCTCGGCTCAAGATTTAATATTTAGGACCTTATTATTGAGCTCGACCGGAGGTTAGAAACAGTTTTAGTTGAAGAGGATGACGACGAGGAGGAGGCTGAGGCATATGATCAGGGAAAATACCCCCATTGATAAGGATCTAGTTCAGTCACAACCACAGTATGCAACCTTTTGAGCATCCTATAGTCCAACCATCTCTGCCTTTGGGCCTAGTTAACATAGAGGATATTCCCTGCCATTCCCTGGGATAGAGTTCTAGGGATTCTCAACGGACATAGCTGGCTAGAAACAACATCTCTTTCCACTTTGATTATTTCAAAGATCATGCCAGACATAGTGAGCCTCAGCAGTGGCAGCATCCGTAGTGGTGTCCCTCTCGGGATCATACTTCACCAAGGTTCAGACAGCCTAGTTACTCACATCTGCCACCTCAGGAGCCCGAGTGGACACGAGATCATACAGGATGTGAGTAACCTCGCTTACAAGTTTGATCACCATGAAACAGAGATAACTAGTAGGTTTTACTGCGTGGATGGACATATTGATGAGCTGAGATATGATACAAGACACCTTTATCAAGGCATTGTCAAGGTCTCGGACATGATGAGATCTGCAGGCATAGGAGATATACAACTATACTATGATCCGCATGAGCAGAGGCGTTGATCCAGGTGCGGCGGATTGTATAGAGAAGGTTGAGTGATTTCGACCTCTTTCCTACCTTAGATACATGCATTGGGGACAATGCATCGACTAAGTGTAAGGAAGGAAGTCGGAATACTCCATGGTGGAATTTTCCATATTTCCATTGTTTTCACTAATTGTTGATAATGACTATTATTTCCCTATTTTCCCTTTCCCTCATTTGTTTTCTCTTTTATAACTTGTTTTATAGGTGTGAGGGTACCTTTTATGTAGTAATTGGATGTTGACCTTGGTGGTGTACTTGTTTTTGTTTTTTTTTTGTTTCTTTGTTAATCCATGTAGCTCAAATCCTACTTGAGGCATTCTATGCTACAAAAAAAAAAGTTGAAAAAATGGGAAAAAAATCCGCTAAGTCAAAAAATTGAACGGGAAACTTAGGAAAAAATGGAAGGCTTGGATAGGTTGAAAACCTGAAAGGGAAACCTATGTAAAAATGAGAGGCCAGATGGTGTGGAGAAAGGTGAGGGTGAGCCTTGAAAAATTAAAAAAAAAGTGAAGCTAGGATGAGAGGGCTCCCAGGCAAAATGAGAGAAAATAAGAGAAATTTGAATGGTTCAATGCTTCTTTTAGTTTGTCTATTTCATAGATTCTTTGGTAGAGTAAGCTCGTTTTACACATGTATATTTTGAACCTCGCCTTTGAATCATTAGTTGGTCTTTTAGACTATCTTAGGTTTTGGGATGTGAGAGTGTGAGAAACTCTTATATCTTGGGGGATAATGTAGTCTAGGAATAAAGTGTTGGGTGTTAAGAAAAACTTTGCATGCTTGTTTACGCTTAGGTCTTTACATGTTCTTGTTTACTCAAGGACGAGTAAATGTTTAATTGTGTGAGATTCGATGAGATGCTAAATGCATGTATTTTTCGAAGCATTTAACAACTCTTTTATTGTCTTTTGGTTGGTATATTGCTAGATTTAGGTAAGTTTACTTCATAAGGGGTTTAGATTACCGTACTCGATTTTCGTATCTAAATCTTTTATTTTGTAACTGATGCATCTCGAAACCAATTGAGTAGCCCCGTTGAGTCATATGGTTGTGATCTACAAGAAAACAAGCCCCGAGAGGTCCTAGGGGATAAATCTATGATGCTTAAGTCAACAAAGTGTATAGATATAGTAAAAAGGACAGAATGAATCTAAAAATGAATATGTACATTGTATTTATTCCGTATAGCCATAGTAGGATTTACCTTAAATTATAAATCTTAATTACAAATATATATATATATATATATATATGGCCATTAAGTCTGACCGTTCCAAACTAGCCATTCTAAACACACTGCTCCTAATAACCTAGTTGGGCCAAAATAAGCTCATCATGCCATTTGGGATAACCCCCCAAGAAAATTAAAGACCCAATCGAGACTACAAATTCTTAAGATGATGGCTCAAAGACTTTTGAGATGTTGGTTAGTAGAATCTAGATTATCAGCGCTCGTGGTAGAAGTTCTTTGTACAGTATCTCGAGCTTCGATGTGCTGTCTAGTTTTCTCATTCTTAATCTCTCATAAAATTTGAGAGGGCACGCGTGTTCACTAGTCATTGGAGGGGCGCGTGAGAGATAGTTTCTTCTAAAAAGGCATGGAAATATTCTTATGCTTTTTCAAAACTTTCTAGCTTCCCAAGATAATCATTATCTTTTCGCCGTTTCAGACTTCTTTAACTGCTCATTTTTCCAACTTCTCTTCACTTTATTTGCAAGTATTTTTGGAGAAGATATTTCACGGAGCTCTATCCCTTCCCCTTCCACCACTATTTCTTCAACCTTTTTTCCCTTCATAAATCAGTAAGTTTTCTCCTACTCTCACCTTTCTTTACTCTATTTTTATATTATGGATTTTTCCGGTGAGGAATTTTTTGAGAGGGGGTTGTCCGACGAGGTTAGGCCAGAGAGGGAAGGAAGTGATTCGTGAAAAGATGAATTGCGATTCTGAGTTTGGTAACTCCGGTGGTCCTTATGAGGATTTTGACATAGATGATGATACTCTTGGCCATACTGATTATAATCATGCCGGAATTTCAATCACCAATATGCTTCTCAAGGGGTATCCCAATGTCTGGCCGTCTGGTATGGGAAAACCATACGTGAGAATGTCACCCACTACTGGGGAAATAAGGTTTTACCTCTTGGTACACAAAGAAGGAGAGGAAGAGATGATACCCCTTGAGGGGAAAGAAGAAGTGTTGCCCCTCGAGGAAGAGGAAGCAGAAATGTCTTTCGACGAGCCCTCAACCTCCAAAGAACAAAAATCAATCAGGAAGATCTTATCTTTGATCCCCTCGGTAAGAGAATCCCCCCCGATATTGAAGTTCAGCCCTTAGGAGCGGGGGGATGTCCTGAAAATCTCCCAGAGATAAGTTAAGTCATCTACCTCAAACATCTTCAATTGGGGCTTTTTCCCCTTTCCCCCGTTATTCTCAAAACTTCTTAGAGAGTTCAAGGTCAGCCCAGCAGAAGTTCATCCGACGTGATAATGGTCATTATGATGTGTATGACGATGCGTAGTGAATTCGAGATTGAGCTAAAGCATGAATTGTTTCGTTCTCTATATGTTTGTCCCATAGTGGTAGATTGGTGGATAATATCATCACATTCACCAATATAGAGAAGACACAGAAGGTTTTTACCCTTCCCTCTCACTCAGGCTAGTGGAGGAATCAGAGAAAAGGGTTTACCTTCGACTGTAGAAGATATGAAATCCCCCAATGGAACCCTAACGTTATGGTCGGGACCTCGAAAGGGGGAAAGTACACCTTCCCCAATTATCTCGAGGACGACAAGAGACATTTTCTACCCTCGTCCCTTGATTACAGTAATTTTTCCAACCATGACACAACCATCGGCGGTTTTATTTGGTTTTTTGAAAGTTATGAGATATATTTCTATAAGAAGTTAAAGAATAAGAAACTGTCGAAGCCACAATGCCGAATTCTCGAAGGTAAACCTCAGAAAGGAAAGAAATGAAAAAGAGTTGTCAAGAAGGAAGATTTGTCTCAAACATCTTCGAGACACCTCACTCTAGAACCCCCATCTGTAGATTACTTTTAAGAACTTCAGAAAATTTCCGAAGGTGTTTTAACTAGGGGTGGATTCGGTATGGTTACCATCACTTTTTACCAATACCATGTACCATACCAATAGTGTCGGTATACTATTTTTAAAAACCAATACCATACCAAATCCTTGGCATACCAACACATCGGTATACACAAAAGTTG
>JAUOBV010419321.1:0-10431 GCA_032360425.1 Rubia occidens | reverse complement strand
AACATAGTCTTTGAATGTTTGATCAAGACGTGGAATGTCTTCATTTATGGTGGTAGGCGTACCCTGATCTCCATCACGACGTCCTCTATTTTGAATACATACGTTAAATAACCTTTCAAGTTTTAAACTGTGGAAATATGTACGGGAGGACTACTTAGGGAATGATTTTGAATACAATAAGGTTATGGGAAAGCTTTTTAATATAATAATATAAATTAGACTTGTTATGTTATGGGAATAGAAAATTATAGACCTGAAAGTGAAAAATGAATCTGCAGTTATTGAAATTTCTGAGTATGTTTTCGATGTCAGAGCCTAATACACTTTCATTTATTAAAACATGTATCAATTCCATCCTTCATGGAATGGAACACGAACAATTTTGGAAGCCTTAGAGTTTAGCTTCTCTGTTTATATCTTATTTCTCTTTAGGAAGTGTGATCAATTTTTTTTAACCAAAAACTATCCTTGGGAAAGTGAAAAAAGGTGGATACACCTATATGTACAAGCTCAAGCTGTTGAACGACAAATTATTAGCACCAAAAAGTAAAAGTTCGGAAGAGATCATCCACATGCAGCATAAGACATTTTTTTTAGAAATCGTTGTTTGATACATGGAAATAGTAACAAGAATCTAGAAATTCAAAACTAATGGGATGTCTCGGACTGTGATTCTTGGCTAACCATTTACTGCACGCCTAGTTTTCCTGAGTTTTCTTGGTTTTATAAGTCTTCTTCCTAAACACTATATACTCTCACCTTTTCCTTGGTATTTTCTTACACAGCACATGAACAAGCAATCGTTCTCACCTAAAATTTTGAGCTTCACATAGGATACGGAAAATGTAAGGATAAAATAAAACTAAAATTAATTTTAAAAAATAATTGACTAAATTAATTTTTTGGTCTCCAACATACCATCTTTTACCATGTCGCCATCCGAATTTTCCTCATCACCCCCCTCGTCGCCATCCGAATTTTCCTCTCCGTCGCCCCCTTCATCGGTTCTAGGTTTCGCCGCCTTAGGACGCTAGGTTTATTAAGAAATGATGCTAGATTGGGAATCATCGTAGAGCTAGAAAGGGAGAGCTATATTGGGGTTTGCCGGCGCTAGGGTTTGCTGGATGGCATCGATCGGACGAGGTCAGCGGCGATGGTGGTTGCGGAGCGAGGTGGTGGACGCGTGTGATGGGCGCCTGTAATGCATGCGCTAAATGGAAGAAGACGCGTGTGACTTATGCGCGGCCTGAGGCGGCGGCGTTCAACGGTGACAGGATGAGGTTTACTTTTTGCTATTTAATAGATGGAATTACAAAATTACCCCTAACCATATAAAAGAAATATTTTCTGGGGAACAAAAGATGAAAACCACCCAAAATCTTGTTTTGGGGACCAAAAATTTAACTTTGAATATATAGGGTACCAGACAAACGTGCTTTTGCTCTCGGGGACCAAAAGATGGTAAAGGATGGTATGTTGGGAAATAATAAAACAATTTAGTCAAAATAATTTTACCTTCATTAGTGTGCCCTCTCTTGCTATTTGTTCTGACTACCCTATGTAATCAATTTCCACTTGCACGTTCCACTTTTGAAGGCCTTTCTTTGCTGCTAAATGAATACGTGTCATCCGATTTAGGGTATTTTGAAATGAGCGACCCATATGAACAACATATGTCAATAGAAATTGCATCTATTTTTTTTGTGAATAGTGAATTAGAGCTATCACTTTTAATACGCTTTATTTATAATTCTTTAATAAATAGGCCTTCTTATTTTTCAATGAAATTTTGCATGCATATAAAGAACTTGCAAAACAATCACGCAAATTGCACTCAATTTAATAAAATGATAAAGAATCTAGAAAGTATATATATATACATACATATATATATGTATGAATGTTTATATGTATATATATGAATGTTTATATGTATATATATATGTATATGTAGACAGTATCAATTATGAACTCCGAAATATTTAATAAATGCAGTACTGTACTAGTCATACTTTTTTTGGCAATAGGCCAAATATTGTCAACTATATTAATTCCAACACCTGCCTCTTGAACATCAAAGTAGGCAGCTGCAAAGTTGTAAGGAATTTGATACCCTAAACCATACCCCCCATCTCAGCACTGATGACATATTTATTTTTCATGGTTTTCAATGATTATATTTGACCGTCAACATTTCTAGCTACATATACCAATTCCATATAAAAAATTGATGTTTAAAAAATATATGTTAAGATGAATTCAACAATATCTCACATGATATATTTATTACATATATTAATTTATATTTATGTTCAAAATTTACCTACTTTATCTTTGAAAAAGTAAATATGTCATTACTGGTGGGACGGAGGGAGTATATAGGAATGTCATTCAAGTATAGTTTAGGGTTGTCACTTTTAATACATTATATTTTAAAACTAATTATTCAGTTTTGGATTGGGAATAGGGAAGAGAGAGAACAAGGGAGAGAATGGAGGGTGCAAATGGGAGTGATAAATATATCACTCTCTTCGACCTCTTTCGGAACTAACTCCCCTCCCCCCACAGAGAATAGGTCGGAATGCAATATTTTTATTTCTGACTTTGAATTGAGGGAAACAGTCTGAATCCTGCACCTGTGTGAGCTCGGATTCCATGCAAAGTGTGTAGAATAGAGGCTATTTAGCTACTAGAGTCACCCCACATGCAGGGAATGTCTTCACATTATTCTCAATATTCCCAATAATTAGTTACTAATTGTAATTTTTCCTTTTATGTAATATTAGGTCAATCAAATACTTCTATTTTAATTAATAGTAAATTTATATTTTAAATAATTTATGTTTTTGTTCAGAAAAAATTTCTTATATAACTGCAATTTATTTAATTGCTAATATGGCCATGAACAAATTAAAAAATATGATCAACCCAAAAATTTAATTATCTTGAAATTTGTCCCATCGCACTTTGCATGGTTTTTTTTATTTAATTTTTTTAATTAATTAAAATGTAATATTTTCATCTTATATTTAAATTGATAACAAAAACGAAAACCAATTAAAGTTATAAAATTTTCACGCAAAGTGCACGGTGATTAATTAAAGAACAAAGGTACTTTAAATAATCATATATCTTATAATAAATAGGTTTATTAATAATTCTATAAGAAATTTACGATTTTCTTTTCCAATGAAATTTTGAATGAAAACATGAACTTGATTTTTTTTTCTCAAATTGCACTCAATTTTATAAAATGATAAAGAATCGAAAAGGTATATACATATAGACAGTATCAAATATTAACTCTGAAATTTTTTAATAGATGTAGTTTTATTCATTTTGTTTAGGTCAATAGTGCCAAATATTGTTAGCTATATTGGTTTCGACACCATTCTCTTAAACATCAAAGTAGGCAGCAACAAAGCAGTAAGGAATAGCCTCTCTGCAAGGTTCTCCTCGGAAACTCCCTCTAGCCGTTAATGGAAAACTTCAAAATACATTAGCGAGAGGGATGTTTCTGGGAGGGAGCTTGGTTTTTAAAGTTTCCAATCCCCCTCCCTCCTCCCTATAAATTAATCCTCTCCATGTCATTGCTCATCATCTTGCTCATAAACCTTTGTTAAGATGGCCCACCCATGGAATGAATACGATCTCCTTAAATCCTACAATGACTTCCTTGTGTAGAAAGAGGCTAGGGATAGTCTAGATGAAGCTAAGAAACCCTCCTAGAGTAGGGGGGAGCAACGAAGAGCCAGAGACGGTGTTGGAACTGCTGCAACACGCAGAGGGCCATGTGGCAAGTTAAGTAAGACTCAGAAAATCGATGGCTGAAATATCGATGAATGTGGATAGTAACCGGGGGTACGAATATTTATATGTAACCATATTTGAAGAAAAGGATTATGCCTTAGGTTACTAGATTCAGTTTCATGGAAGATGGAATTGGTTGCCCCTACTGCTGGTCTCTCACAAGGAAACAACGGTGGTCATGCTGTGAATGTGTGGCTAGAGTAGAGACTGGCTAGAGTAGGGGATTGCATGTTGATTAGCGTATTTTATTCTATTCAAATTTGGACAAATGTTATAATTATAACTGTAGGCTAATTTTAATTTGGATGTCATTAATTCGGATGATTATGTTGGTGTAATTTGATGAAAAAAAGCATTAAGGAATTCGATACCTTAAACCAAAATGCCTTTCAAATACGATTTAGAAATCACATGTATTTTTTTGGGAATAGCGTTGGAGTTGTCACTTTTAATACGTTGTTTTCAAAAACTAATTATTAGTTTTGGGATTAGGAATAGGGAAGAGCGAAAATGGAGGAGAGAATGTAGGGTGCAAATGGGAGTGACAAAAAATTTAAAAATTCCACTCCCATTTACCTCCTTGGAACTCCCCCCACAGAGAACATGTCAGAATGCAGTATTTACATTTCCAACTTCGTAGTGGGGGGTGATTGTTCGAATCCTCCCACTGGGTGAGCATGGATTCCATGCAAATTGCGTGGACCAGTGGCTGTTTGGCCAACAGACCTGCCCCACTTGCATGATTGATCTTCCTAGTATTATGAATATTCTCAATTATTAGTTAATTACGGTAAATTTTCATTTTATGTAATATTAGGTCAACAATGTACTACTATTTTAATTACTAGAAAATTAATCTTTAATATAATTTATGTTTTTGTTTATAAAAAAGTTCTTATATAATTGCATTTTTAAGTGCTTATTTAACCATGAACTCATCTGAAAATGTGACCAAGCCAAATGTATGCAGATTTCATAGCACAGTGCACAGTATTTTTTATTAAAATTTCAAATTAATTAAAATGTAATATTTTCAGCTTACATTTAAATTGAAATTTAGTTTCAATAAAATTTTGCATGCAAATAATGAACTTGCAAAATATGTAAGCAAATTGCACTCAATTTAATAAATATGAAAAGAATAAAAAAAGTTACATATAGACAGTATCAAATATTACCTCCGAATGTTTCTTAATAAATGCAGTACTATTCGTTTTGTTTTTGGCAATTGTGCCAAATATTGTCAGCCAATTTGGTTCCAACACAACCTCCTGAAAATTAGCGTAGGGAGAAGTAAAGCAGTAAGGAATTCGATACACAGAACCATATATAGGAATGTCATTCAAATACGATTCAGAAATCAAATCTATTTTTCGGGGAATAATTTTAGGGTTGTCACGTTTTATACGTTTTATTTCAAAAATAATTATTAGGTTTTGGCTTAGGAATAGGGAAGAGAGAAAAGAGGGAGAGAACGAAGGGTACAAATGGGAGTGATAAAAAATTCACTCCCATCGACCACCTTTCGTACTCCCCCACATAAAACATGTCAAAATACAAATTTATATTTCCAACTTCGAAATAGGGGAGACATTCTGAATCCCGCAGTCGTGTAGGCATGGATTCCATGCAAAGTGCGGGGACCAGAGGCTATTTAGCCACTGGTCCTGCCCCACAATAAGGGTTGATCTTCTCAGTATTCTCAATATTCCTGATAATTAGTTTCTTATTGTAATTTTTCATTTTATGTAATATTAGGTCAATAATGCACTACTATTTTGATTAATAGTAAATTTATCTTTCAAATAATTTATGTTTTAGTTTAGCAAAAAATGTTATATAACTGCAATTTTTTATGTGCTAATGTAACCATGAACTCATCTTAAAATTAGATCAACCCAAATGTACGTTGATTGCGTATAAGTAGAGGAAGCCACACAACTCTTTGCATGGTGTTTTTGATTAATTAAAATGAAATATTTTCACCTTACATTTTGATAACTGAAAAGAAATCCGATTGACGTTATAAAATTTGCATGGAAACTGGACGGTGATTAATGAAAGAACAAAGATATTTTAAATATTCAATATATTTTATAATAAATAGGTTTATTAATAATTCAATAATAAATAGCAATTATTCTATCTCGATGAAATTTTGCGTGCAAACAATGAACTTGCAAAATTTCCCCGCAAATCGCACTTAATTTAATAAAATGGTAAAAATCTGAAAGATATATATAGGTAGCATCAAATATAACGCCAAAATAATTTAATAAATGATGTACTATTCATTTTTTTTGGCAATATTATTAGACAGGTTGGTTTCAACATCAGTGTCCTGAACATCAAAGTAGGCAGCAACAAAGCAGTAAGGAATTCAATACCCTAAACCACATATAGGAATGTTATTTAAATATGATTTAGAAATCACATCTATTTTTTTGGGAATAGAGTTAGAGTCGTCAATTTTAATACGTTATATTTCAAAACTACATTAGATTTGAGATTAGGAATAGGAATGAGAGAGAACGAAGGGTTCAAATGAGAGTGATATATAATTCATTTCCATCGACCTCCTTCGAAACTCCCCCACAGATAACATGTCGGAATGCAGTATTTGTATTTTCGACTTCGCAATGGGGGAAGACAGTCTAAATCCTACTACCGTGTGGGCACGGATTTCTCACAATGTGAATGGACCAGTGGCCATTTAGCCACTAGACCTGCCCCACACACTATTATCAATATTCCCGATGATTAGTTACTTATTGTAATTTTATATTTTATGTAATATTAGGTAAATAATGTACTACTATTTTAATTAGAGTAAACTTATCTTTTTAAATAATTTTTGTTTTAGTTTAGAAAAAAGTGCTCATATAACTATAATTTTTTAAACTTCTAATATAGCCATGAACTCATCCGAAAATTAGATCAACTGGAATGTACACTGATTTCATATAACTAGCGGATTAAATTGTTTAACTTATTAAAATGGATTATTTGCATCTTAAATTTAAATTGATAACAAAAAAATGAAATCCCACGCAAATTGCATGGTTATTAATGAAAGAACAACAGTATTTTAAATATTCAATATATCGTATAATAAATAGGCATTCTTCCTTTTCAATGAAATTTCGCATGCTAACAATGGACTTGCAAAATTTTCACTCAAATTGCACTCAATTTATTAAAATGCTAAACAATATGAAAGGTATATATATAAAAGGTATAAAATATTAACTCCAAAATATTCTAATAAATGCAGTACTATTCATTTTTTCTGGCAATAGTACCACATATTATTAGCATATTGGTTCCAACACAAGTCTCTTGAACATCAAAGTAGGCAGCAGCAAAAAAAAAGGAATTCGATACCCTAAACCACACATAGGAATTTCATTGAAATACGATTTAGAAATCACACCTATTTTTGGGAATAGTGTTAGGGTTTTCACTTTGAATACGTTATATTTCAAAACTAATTATTAACTTTGGGATTTAGAATGGGGAAGAGAGAGAAAGGGGGTGCAAATGGAAGTGATAAATAATTCATTCCCATCGACCTTTGTCGGAACTCCCCCCACAGAGAACATGTTGGGATGTAGTATTTGCATTTTTTTTACTTTGCTGTGGGGGAGATAATCTGAATTTTGCCACCACGTGGGCACGAATTCCATGCAATTTGCGTGAACCAGTAGCCGCGGACCTACCCCCACTAGTGGAGGAGGGGTCATTAAAGACATCACTTAAAAGGCAGTTCCATCTGATTTATGAGGAACCGCCTTTGTAAAGACTTTCTGAGTTCGGAAGTTGTTTCGATCGGACCGCCCTTGAGTTAGAAGGCGATTCAATATTTAAATGTCCTGGTTAATGTCGGTTCTATTAATTACCGCCTTTAATTGGCCTATTTTAGAGGCGGTTATGCGTGTCTTTGTTGGTCCAGTTTTTTTATATTGCAACTCTAGATTCGACAGTGTTCTAGACTTGAAAAAATGAGTTAAACCATTACTGAATGAACAAATGAAGCTCCTTATTTGGAACTTGTTCTGGACTATGTTACGAATTCATAACTGCATAGTAAATTATGGTAGAGGTTCTGCATTAGTCCCGAGCTTAGAACTAAGGGTTTTTTTTTAACTTTTAGCTATTTTTAGACGGGTTTATCATTTGGGAGAAGAAAAGAATTTGAAACCTAGAAGAATTTGGGGCTTGATGATGAATTGGGGAAGGTATGTGTGATGTTAATTTGTTCATTACATGTATTAATTATAATAGCTGAAATGTGTTTAATGTATGGGTTGGGGTTTATTTATGTGTAATTTGTTTTATGGAAGATGAAGGTTTGGGATGGTTTTGTGTTCATTTAGTTCATTTACTACTTTATGGTATTTCCATGTAGGGCGTTTGCAATGGATCACATTGAACTTATTGGTAACAATTGGAATTGCCCAATTACATTCCTTTAATTGAATCTTTTCTAGTGTTAGCGTTTGAACACACATCAAAGAATGGTGTGGTGCGTGCATGAAGCCCGTGTAGAGATTGTAAAAATGAATCATTTATGTGGAGAAAGAAGCTACGTGAATATCTAATCACTCGTGGGCTTGATACTAGTTACACTAATTGGGTGTTGTACGGGGAGGTTGTGAGCATTAGAGATGGGAATAGAAAGGGTGATGGTGATTTACACAGTGACGATGTATTTGATGAGATGGTAGAGGATGTTGCTAGACAGTTTCAAGGGAAACCAGAGGCTCTAGAAGCCTTACATAATGACAAAGGTAAGACGTTGTATAATGGCTCCACACATCGGTTTTGAGTGCAACTTTGAAAATTATGATCTTGAATGCCAAATTCGAGCGGATGGATAATGGGATGTTGGAGACACTTGAATTAATTATGAAATTTCTTCCTGAGGATAATCTTATGCCTGATAGATCATACGCAGTGAAAGGGATTCTATGTCCAATAGGACTTGTATTAAAAAAATGAATGCATACCTGAATGATTGTATGTTTTATCAAGGAAATGATGATAAGTTACTAGAAAATTTTTAGGTGTACGGTGAGTCAAGGTACGAAATGAAGTGGGGTGACATAACTGTGGTCGTAAAAGTGGGGTCTTGATCAACCAAGAAGACGGCGACAAAAGTTTTGTGGCATCTCCCAATTATACCATGGTTGAAGAAATTGTTTGCATGCAAGGAAGGTGCCAAGTTGTTGTGTTAGCATTCTGAAATACATAAACCTGACGATGATGTGATAAGGCATACGTCAGACGGTAAGCAGTGGAATAAACTAGATGTTATATACTCCGAGTTCAGTGCCGATCCCCGACATTTGAGGTTAGGCCTATCAATTGATGGAATGAATCATTTTGATAATATGAGCTGGGCATACAGTTCTTGCTCTGTTATCTTTGTGATTTATAATTTTCCTTCCAGGCTTATATGAAATGTAAGTTTGTATTACTGTCGTTGATAATTTCTGGGCCCAAGCAACCCGGTAGTGATATAGATGTTTACCATTCTCCTCTTATTTTTGATTTGATGGCTTTATTAAAAGATGGTGTCCCCACGTACGGTGGTAGTGTGAGTTATACTTTTACATTGATGGCCTTATTGTTTTGCACCATACAAATGATTTCCCTGCATATGGAAATTTGTCCAGATACTCGGTGAAGAGGCACTATGCATGCTCTTTTTATGAGAAGGAAACATGTTTTACTCAATTGAAGCATGGATGTAAAGATGTTTATCAAAGGCAGAGGCATTTTCTTCCCGAGGGTTACCCATGGCGATCAGAGAGGCAGTGGTTTAATAAAAAACTGGAGGAAAAAGGACAACCAATTCAATTATCGAGTGCCGAGGTATTGAAGAGGGTTAGGAACGTGCCTAATGATTTTGGGAAGGGGAAGAGAAAAGCGGATATTCAAGGCAGTTGGAAGAAATGTTCAATTTTTTAGATAGCCTTATTGGAATGATTTGAAGGTTAGACACACCGCCTTGATGTAATGCACATTGAGAAGAATGTTTGCGATTCTTTAGTGGGCACACTTTTGAATACCCCTGAGAGGTCGTCGTAGTACCTCTCAAAGATGTAATTTTTAAGCCTTTTTGCTTACTAAATACAATTAAGTAGCTAGTGGCAAATCGGGATCTTCCACAGAGACAAGAGATATTCTCAAGTGTTTGCTCATAAAATGATAAATATTATGCTAGATATATAGATATACATATATATATATATAAACACATAAAGAGGGGGTTTTTGGTTTGATTTTTTTCTAAGTTAACAATTTAAAGACAAATTACACTAACAAAGCATACAACAACTAAAACGAGATTAAGTACGAATTACGGAGTCTTGGGGGCAATTGACTTATAGTTCCAAGATTTCTATCTATCATTGACATATAAACCATTCAACACCTTTACTACTTGTTGTGAAGATAAATTTTCCATTCCTCTTTGATAGTAGTTTACTAGATTGAATTCAACATCTCTAGCTAAACCTTTCTAATGAACCCTTTAGTTATTCAATGCCTAAAGGTATCCCATTAATGGCATTAAGCTCAAAGAACCAACAAGCTTGGTAACACTTATAAACACTA
>JAUOBV010419212.1:0-10431 GCA_032360425.1 Rubia occidens | reverse complement strand
ATTCAGTAACGGTAACAACCTATGAGCCACAAAATGACCCATAGTCAGTAGCAGTAACAACCTATGAGTCACATAGTAAACCCATAGTCAGTATTCAGTAATGGTAACAACCCATGAGCCACGAAATAACCCATAGTCAGTAGCAGTAACAACCTATGAGTCACATAGTGAATCCATAGTAAGTATTCAGTAACAACCTATGAGTCACATAGTGAACCCATAGCCAGTATTCAGTAACGGTAACAACCTATGAGCCACAAAATGACCTATAGTCAGTAGAAGTAACAACGTATGAGTCACATAGTGATCCCACAGTTAGTATTCAGTAACAACCTATGAGTCACATAGTGAACCCATAGTCAGTATTCAGTAACAACCTATGAGGCACATAGTAAACCCATAGTCAGTATTCGGTAACAGTAACAGCCTATGAGCCACGAAATGAACCATAGACAGTAGCAGTAACAACCTATGAGTCACATAGTGATCCCATAATCAGTATTCAGTAACAACCTATGAATCACATAGTGAACCCAAAGTCAGTATTCAGTAACAACCTATGAGTCACATAGGTGACCCATAGTCAGTATCCGTACAATCACATGGGTCACGTAGTGAACCCACGGTATCAATTTCAAGAATTAATCTTATGCAATGCAAAAATGGATGTTTAATAATTGAAAAGTCAATCAAAGTAAATATTTCAGTATATAACATATAAATAAATCAATGGAATATGAAGAAAATTAAATAATATATGGATAAGCTATATTTTCTCTGCAATTTTTTTCTTAAAATTCCTTTCAAAAGGTGGTATCAAAAATTCAAAACCCTGCAAAATACTCATATATTCATATAACAAATTCAGGAAAACATATTAACAGTAAACAGTGTGCAATGAAACTCTTTTATAAAAATGATTAACAATAGAATGTTATTCAGTAATGGATATGCAATGAAGATAAGTGACTTTTGTAAACAGGGGAAATCATCTTTCAAAATATTTACATATTCACATTACATTTCAGTAAAACACATTAACGGTAAACAGTGCTATGAAACTCTTTTATAACAATTATTTAGTAACATTGAAAACAAATTCAGTAATGGATATGCAATGCAGTGAAAAATGATTGTTTCATTTCAAATAATATCTTTTATAAATGAAAAATAAGTTTATAAAAATTATCGTTTCATTTCATGACTTCAATTGTAAAATTCATTTCAAAATGTTTAGTTTGGAAAAGGTAGGAACCCCACCTTTGTTGTGACTCAAAGTGTGTAGTTTTCTTCGGTACTCCTTGCAAATTTTATGTCCATAACATAACATTATTAATCGATATATTTATTTCCTAATTTGAAATAAACTTCAATATCTATCACAATTATATACGTATCCTAATGATCATACATATCTATTATTGATCCGTCCTTAACCTGCAGCTTTGTATTATGTTGATAGCCTTATTAATAATTAATAAATATTTAAACTTCACATGTTCGTTTTATACACAGTATGTTTAAGCTACATTCTATGTTTAATCAAATTTAATTTTGCAGCCATTCAGACAGTTCCATATCCATTCTCACACTTACAGTACTCCATGAACTCATAATTATTCTTAATTCATGAAATTACACAATTAATAAATCTAATTTATGAACGTATCCTGCAGTACACACTTAATAACTACATTACTCTTATTTGCGTATTCACATAAGACGCACACACATGAACTCCCCAGGTACCCTCACAAGTCATACATAGTCAAATACTACCCGAACTCCTCATGTACTCTCATACTCCATACATAGTCACATATTATAGACTAATAAGAATGTTTATTCTAAAGTAACGTACATACATCCAACTCCAAGTGGTATATATCCTTCTATCTATAAATGAATGAAATTTTGGTGGTATATATCATTCCACATACGTACATTTTCTAAAAGACTAACTAACATTTAAACTAAATCAATTGAAATACGAACTAGATTAAAATCAAATATTACTAACACATAATTTACATATAAAATCTGTAACATATTGCATGATGCCTCACCAGTATAATATTATAATTAATATCACGTTTCATAAATACCTCACAAACACTATATTGTGTTATACTCCACTGGTATCATGTTATAACTCATACCATATTTTATAATATCTCACGAGTTTGCAATTATTCGTATAACAAGACGGATTACTAAATTATATATAGCTTACTTTTATTATGCCTAAAAAAATAGCAGATGACATACACACATATTACACACGTATTTTAGAGGTCTAATTCGAATATTTGTTCCCATCCAATAGAGATGCAAAATTCATAGGCTAATGTCTGACTTCATTTAATCACAACAATTTAATTATGCAATTTGATAACCTTAGTCAAATAAACTAATTCGCAAACACCCACATACTCATAAATACCTTTAAAAAATTGATTTTATGCATATATAGCACTCATATCAGCATAGTTCTTACTACACACCACATCTCACATCATAATACAAGAACATAATCACATGACTTTGGTTTAATAAGCTAAATTTGAATATGTCAGGTTTATACACTGGAATAACAAAACTTACTATTTTCAACAAAATGCTACTGAATAAGTTCACGGTGGGGTGCCTGTCTTCCCAATATTTACTACAACGATATTTCACTTCACACCTTCTCCAACCTATGACACTTGCAAAGCTTTCTACTTCCAATTCTAGCGGTGTCGCGAACTCTCGAATGGCGGTTAGACTGGGGTGATTGTCTGTCTATTTAAACTAGGGTTTATCTTATTGTTAGGATAAAGAAAGGATGAATATGGTACAACAATTCTTATATTGTACGATGATGCCATCGTATCTTAGTAACTTAAGAGATTTATATTTTTAAATAGTAAAAAAATTGTTTGACTTCCCTATAATTTAGGCACACTAGTGCAACTAAAATCATAATTAAAATCATAACGTATCTTTACGCATGATAGGGATAGTTAAGAAAATTTCAACGCATTCTGTTGCGTATGTATATTGCCAGTACTCATATTTACGGTATCCAACAACAATATCATTTACGCAAACACTATCCATGACATACAATTTACATAGTATCCCTCACTAATCAACTAATATAAGTATCTTTTTATCCACAATCTATGACATTATTATGGAGATGTAGTTAATTGGATATGGTAAAACTGTACACATATTATAACGATGTAATAAAATAATGGCTATAATTCAAGGATACAAAATAATTTACGTACATTATAATTTACCATAGTTAAATTATCCCTCGTCAAATCAATAGAATTTTTTTAATTCAAGTTTAATCACTTAACTCCAAATTATTTAATTAATAATTACTTTTTTATAATTCTAAATTTAATTATATTTAAATAAACCTAATATAAACTATTTCTTAAAGAACTACCCCATGGTTTCCTTGAGATATTTAATGAGAAAAATTATAATAATATTCCGGGTTTTACAGCATTAGTACGACGCCTATTCCTATGTCACTTGCATCAGTATCAATCACAAAATATTTATCGAATTCAGGTAGCTGATGATACATGGGCCTCGACCCTCCGAGGCCTGCGAGCTTCGAGCATGGATAGCATCTAAGGTCCAATCTGAGTCCCATAAAGGGACGCGTGGTCCAATCCTAATTAAAGACATTGCATATTCCTACAAGGAAGCTATCTCATGTATACCAATTATACATGAGATATTATACGAATCAAACAAGGAAAAAGGGATAAAACACTAGAGAATATCAGATTCTCTCCTGTATAAATAAACACGTTTGGTACACCTTATGCATTCATTGTTATTCTGGGATAAAAGGCTTATACTAATTTAAGCATCAGAGTATTTACCCCCTGGACACCGGGGGCTTTGTCTTGCAGATCGGACGCGATTCAGGGATCATGACGAGAGATCTACTTCGGTGAATACACGCCTTCATCAGTAGCCTTAATGCCGGAGCTGATGTGATTATACTCTTCAATTTCTTAAATGTTTCAATTGCTTCTTGAGACTATCTAAATGCACCATTTTAAAGAAAATCATGTAATTGCCTACATATTGTTCCATAAGATTTCATAAACCTTCTATAGTAACCCGCAAGACCTAAAAACCCCCTTAATTCCTTCAAATTCCTAGGAACGGGCTAATTCACTGCACAACTGATATTTTGTCGATCCATTTTAAATCCTGTTGCAGTAATGATATGTCCAAGGTATTAAACCATATTTTGCCAAAAACACATTTAGATGTTTTAGCAAATAATTGATGTTGCGTTAAGAGATTCAACACTTATTTCAGATGCAGTACATGATCCTTCAATGTCTCGCTATAAATGAGTATATCATCAAAAAAGTCTAACACCAATTTCCTTAGATAATTCTTTAAAATTTAGTTCATTAAAGATTGTAATGTAACTAGTGCATTGGTTGGGCCAAAAGTCATAACCAAGAATTCAAAGTGTAAGCTATGGGTTTGGAAGGCTGTCTTTTCAGTTTCTTCTTTTCTCACTCTTATTTGGTGATATCCATCCCTTAAATCCACCTTTGAAAAGGTTGTGGAACCATACAACTCATCAAACAGTTTATCAATGATTGGTATAGGAAACTTATCCATGATAGTAACTTCATTTAGCTTTCTATAGTCTATGCAAAGTATCCATGAATTATCTTTCTCTTTAACTAACAATAAAAGTGAAGAATATGGGCTATTACTAATTTGTATAACCTGATCCTAGAGCATATGTTCAAATTGTCTCTCAATTTTCAGCTTAATGTGCATGGGGTTATCTTTACAGCCTTATTTGAAATGGTTGTGATCCATATTTAAGAACAATCCTACGATTTACATCACGAATGAGACAGAAACCTTTTGGAATTTCAAAGATATCAGAATACATGGAGAGTAAAGTATGAATATCTTGCTTTATGTTACTTCCCTTCTGCTGCAATAGCTCAAGCTCAGTCACTCCAGCATTAATTTTTCCTAATCTCCCTTGCAATTTTTGCTAAGTTTCTTCTCAACTTGATCCGAGCTCTTCATAGTGCTATGAAAAAAAACTTTCTTCTTTTATTTTCAGCCATCTGCCTAGCCTCAGATCCTCTTATCATACGGACTTTGACATCCTTGTTTGTGCTAAATAGTGTCCAACAGAGCCCTTTATTCGAAAAAAAGATGCTCTATCTTTAAAATCAAAGGTGATAGGGTTATGACTTCTCATCCAATCCACACCCAAAAATATGTCCAGCTCACCTAACAGTAACAATTTCAGATCGTAAGTAAATTAATGCTAATGAATCTGCCATTCAGCTTTAGGACAGAAAGTATAGCCCTTTACTCTCCTCATATCTGCTACTTCCACAGTAAAAGGTCTAGCGGTAGGCTCTTGTTTAAATTTGAGCTGTTCCACTAGTCTCAGATTCACAAAACTATCGTTACTACCAGTGACAATAAGAACAAGAATGGTATTATCCTTCATCTTCCCATATATAGTGATATAGTTATGATTAAACTTGCCATCTCACAGGGCTTTACACATAATCTGCTCAGAATCACTTTCAGAGACTTCCTCATTCAAATTTTCATTCAGTTCCTTCTTTATCACATAAATATCCTAAGATTCTTCATATTTTTTTGTGGTTATCAGGTTCACCTGTTTGAATTTGCACACATGCCCCACTCCAACTTTTCTGTACAATTGAAATACAAATGATTTTCTCTATGAAACTGTATTTGCTTAGGAGATATCTTCTTAAAGTTTCCATAATTCTGTTTCTTATCCATCTTTTCTTCTACACCAAACTTCGAATTCTTAAAGGAAATTTTTTTTCTGAATTAGCTCTCCAATAGAGCAATGATATTGTACCTAAAGAATTCCATTTCTTATTATTTCTAGACATCATAATCAGATTATTTTCTTGCAACAAATCAATCACTACAGTTTCTTTTAACGACGAGGGTTTAAAAATCTTAACTATGGGTTTTAACTCATCTTTAAGTCCACCGATGAAACTAGACATAAAGTAAGATTTAGCAGAGAATTTTTACAAATGAGCAATGACCTAAGCTCTTCAAAGTTCTCATGGTAGTTCTTCACGCTATCCTTTTGGAAATTTGTTGAACTCCTCCACAATGTATTTTCCTCCAATTTCTCCAAATATTTTTCATGACTTTATCGCTGAACTCCTTCTAGCTCCACTCACGTTATGTAATTTTTTTCACCAAGAAACCATATCTTATACTTGTTTTCCAAGTAGATTTCTAAAGTTTCTACCTTTTGTGACTCAAGGATTTGAAAGAAATTGAAGAATTTCTCACATATTCTGATCCATTCCCTAGATTTTTCTCCATTAAAAATTGAAAGCTCAATTCTCAGATGTTGATTGCTTGAGATCCTTCCTATTGTCTCCCTCCATTTGAAAACACACTCCTCAATTTTAGCATTATCTTCCCTGTTATATCTATCGTTCCTATCCTGATTGAAATCACCTCTGAACTGACATTCTTGTGAATTTCCTGTGGACAAAGGAGAACCAGCAGAATGACTGGCCTCAGCTTTATCACCTCATCTCCTTCCCATGTTTCTTTGAAGCATCAAGGCCATCCGCTCCTCAAATTGTTGCAGTCTGCGATTCAACATATGATCCATGCGTTCCTCCATTTCGTTGTTCATTTCACTGCATTTTTTTTCCGATCGCCTCATAAACCTGAATGCTCTGCAGCTCCAGATGAGATTTCAAGTTAGTTGATAACCTTTGTTACACCGAGTCGGGAAAGGGTACCTAAACGGGTACATTAACGGGGATGGGAAATGGGAAAATTATAATTTTATGGATACGAGTACGGCAAGGGGACGAATAAAATATAATATAAAAAATATTATATATGTATAAATAAAATTATTATAATATATAAAAGTAAATAATAAATAATAATTTAAACTCAATTTAATAAATTAGAAGAATAGTAAAATTAATAATACTCCTACATAATCAATTTAATATTTAGATAGGGTTCTAATCCATAAAATGTAAAGTGGAGTAAACAACACATTGTAATTAGAAAACTAGAAAATAAAGTGAAGTAGAGTACCACGTCACTATCACTAGTCAAAGTAAAGCTTGGAAAACTGTACTGCACATTAAAATTCAGAATAGAGAAACATCAAGAAGACAAGTGAAGAAGACTAGCGGGCTGGGAAGAAAAAGTAGGGTTGAGTTTTGCAGTGAAGAAGGAGTAGGAAAGAATTTTGCAGAAACGAATAAGTCTCCAATGTTGAGTCAACCCTTAACCAGTACGACTGACCGTTTCCGGAATATCATATATGTTTGTGGGATGTTTCCAAGCCATCCCTGTGCTGGATTCTTTCCCCGTCACGTCCCCTGTAGGAATATCCAAGCCTGCAGCTGTCAATGTGCAACATAGTTGACAACTCTGAAATTCTCAAATCTTGATCCTTCAAGTGGTTTTCGATCGTTTTAGTCTCATGTTCTCCACCATTACCAATGATGAAGAGCTTTGGTACCAATTTGTCACGTACAAGCAAGTAATAAGATACAAAAGAGTAGTTTTCTTTTTGCAATATGAACTTAGAAAAGCATAGCAGAAATGAAATTTAGGAAGAATGCTATTGAGAGTTTGAAAGGAAGCTACTGATTTGGAAATCACCAAAAGAATGCCTAATTGTTTCCTTCTTCAACTACATTTAGAGGGTCTGCAACTAACTAATCCGCAACTGACCTCTCAACCGTTGTAATCTGTTGAAAAGTAGCTTCTGGAACTGATAATGCCAAATCGAAGGTGTACTAGTTCAACTTCAATTTATTATGCAAAAAGACCACTGTAACCTTAGTCTATTTGGGTTGCATGACATAACCTGAAAGCCCAAAAATGTCCAGTAATTGGCAAAGCAGCGCTAAGCCCAAAACCTCCAGGAGAGAGACCATGATCTCCATGTTGTCCGTAGCCAAAAAACACATGAACTCCATGAGACAGAGTGAAGAATGTTCATGGGATGAGAAAAACTTTAAATCCGTAAATATCGGTGAAGACCCCAAAGGAAAGGTATAAATCCATTCAGTATACACTCTATAAACTATCGGAATTTGTCGCTGACTTCATCGTTCTTGGAGTAACTTACTGTAATAGTCCATTCCGATGGAACGGTAATATCATGTTTGGATTATTGTGGTAAAAAACTTGCTTGAATATCGATATGAGTCGCGTTGAACATGCTTTGCTTAAATAGTAATTCGACCCTATTACATCCTTGGGTTACACGAATTGCTTTCGAGGATAAAACAATCGAGAAACCCTCCTGTTATAGGCTTGAATCAAAAGAATACTTTTGAGTAACTGTGTTTTTAGTTGCTGAGTAAATATGAGAAAATTATGAAATTTTCACTTTTATTTCTGTGTATGCACACGCATGTTTATATAGGAGATGTCTCGAGAAAATGCTACCCATGTTGGAATCTGTGGGTTATAGGTCACCACGCTTACGATGCACTGATACAATTCTAATACAAAGTATCTTTCAACATGAATGATTATATTTTCCACATCCAATGTAGCGTAGTTTTCAGATATGAATTCTGAAACAACGCATCTTTCCACATAAATAATTACATTTTCCACTTTCAATGTACCGTAGTTATCAGAATTATAATTAACTCTGAAAAGTACATCTTTCCACATCAGAATAAGACATGTTAGTCATCATCAACACAATTAATTATAATCCTATCAAATATAAACTCATAGATAGTTACAAATGTACACTCTACACCATCGAACTTGTTTTAACATCTCGAGTTCACAATTACTTGAATCTAATTATATTTAAATAGGTTTGTGTTTCATAAAACACCAACAATTGTCAAATTTCATTCCCCGGACCTGCTCTAGAGAGCTCTTTGCAATTTACCAACAACACAGTAAGACCTAGCAAATGGACCATTTCCGTAGCTAAAAGGGTGTCTACAACATCATTAGCACCGCTTTTTAATTTAAGCTAAGGCATTCATTACAAGCTTAAGAACAATTTCCACCATTCAACCATACACCTATTGAACTAGGGAACACACGATGCAGGAGAGTCTCCTAAACATGCTAAAGATTTTTATTTTTTTTAAAGAATATTTTTTACAACATTATTGAAAGATAATAGAGAGCAACTGTACGCTCATTCTCTGCACACGATGAGGAGAGACCTCATCAAGATCCAAATGCAAGGCCTCGTCAAGATCAAGAGATTAGACCTCGCCACCCACCCAGAATTCAAAGGAGACAACGAGGGGGAAACTTCTTAAACTTCGAAAACATTCGGTATGTGGACACACTTACGAACATCGATTCGTGGCTGATGATGACATTCATCACTTGCCATCAATTTAATAGCCATCCTAAAAGACTTAAAGGTGCCTTATCACGTCAACTGAACCTAAGGATTTTCTGCAATTCTGTCACAATAGCATGTGATTTTGAGATGCACATATTAAATTGGTTGGTAACGCTAGGGGTAGCAAAATAGACTCGGAATCCACGGGTCAAGTGAGTTGTCTATTTTTAAACCCGGATGGGGATGAGTAATGGGTTAAATGGGTAATGGATCAAATGGATAGTTAAAAATATGGGTTGAATGGTTGGGTTTGTAGGTTGACCGCGGGTTTACCCATATGGATTGAAACTCGCGAATTTACCCATACAGGTTGTTAGCTCCGGCAATCTCTTACCAGCAGACGGAGATCTCGCCATCTCCTCAATCTCTTCATTGCAGGCAGTGCGGGTCCTAGTCAGCCATTTGAAGGATCCCTTCTTCATCAAACCCTCCAGCATATTCCTAGTCTTATTGTGTCAACCTCCATCAATCAGAACCACCTCACAACATTAAATTTTACCTTGTAAATCACCTACAATTTAATACCCTGTCATTTCTCACTAGTAATCCTCAAAACCACCTCAAGAAACCTCAAAGAATCATTCAAAAACACTAGCACAACCTTATCATTCTGGAAACATAGTACTCACGCTAAGAGGAGGTTGGCTGGAAGCGGCTGGGAATTCCCAAGCACCCACGACTTGTTGGGTATCTTTGGGTCCCTTCCTATGTGGTAAAGCCCAAATGTTGTGTGTGTTTTTCAGCCCATTTTTGTGTCCCTTAGTTTGACAATAAGAGGACTTATGGGTGGTGAAAATTCAGCAAGAAAACAGAAACGAAAACAGAGAGAAAAAGAGGAGAGAAAAGGCAGAAAAGGGTTTGCTGCGTTTTTCCCGTTTTCTGGTGTCCATGCTTCACAAATCAGATCGGTTGAAAGGTCATTCGTTGTCCGATTGAGCTGAAATTTTGGCTGCAGCTTTGGGACGTATTGGGCTTCATTCTCACCGGTTGGT
>JAUOBV010418994.1:0-10432 GCA_032360425.1 Rubia occidens | reverse complement strand
GAGCTCTTGATCAACATGTTGCAAACCTTCCTCATCGGTAACTGCAGAATAACAAAGTCATAACAAGATTTCATCCAGCTCTCATCTCATAGAATATACAACGTGCAACTAATTTAACTTTTCACAAAACAATTATAAAAAACTAAACATACAAAAAAACTAAGCATCACATGTTTCACACATTTAATAAATAACACAATTTTTTTAAAAAAGTACCGACATCATCTGCGCCGATGCTTAATTAAATCCCGATAACGCTCAAAATTTACAAACTCTTCTAATTCTTCTTCCTCCTCAGACTTCTCATGAACCTGAAATCGCCAGGAACTGGTATCTCGAATGAAGTCGAGCAATACACGACCTTCAAATATATTAACAAAGAACCAAAGCAGAGCACAAGTTAAATACACTGCTTTGGAAGCAGCTTTCAAGTAGCAGAACGGAATAAAAATGATAGGAACAGAATAAGAAGATTGAGTACCGGTCAATCAAGACATCATGCTTCCTATTCCAAGGTATCCTATCATACCAAAAATGTATTTCAGCTCAACAACTAAATCAATTACAGATGCTATTTTAGAAATCACGAAACCTTTCAACATCCCTAAAGAAAAAGTTTCACTGGCTCTAAAACCCAAAAATAATAAAGGAAGGGAGGTAATTACAGAGTTTGGCACACAGTACAACTTCAGAATCAAAAGGAGGAGTAAAAACCCAAATCAAGTTAAATAATGGACATTTTTTTGTTAAAACAGAGACCTGATAAAAAGGTGAACATAGACGAAAGCTCGAATCATCCAAAGAACAGAAAAGAGGAGACATACTATAAATTACCTTAAATGAGGAGTTGTACAGGGGAATTGTTGTTCACCTACAACAGCCGGTGGGAAGATTCGAGATGGGGAAAAAGCGAAGCGATGAAGCACGAAGAAATCACGGAAGCGATGAACTCAATCCGACCAAAACAAAATAACAAAAATTGGAAGAAGGAGATGCGGAGAGGAACGCGTGGTGATGAACTGAATAGGAGAGAAGGTGAGAGGCCCTAAATCTTACTTCACGTGGACAAGAATCAATCCCCAAAATCCGGCGGAATTGACGCAGAAATTTCAGGGAACTGAGCAGGAAGCAAAAGACAAAAGCAGAGAAGAAACGTGAGGGGCCTTTGTCAGTTGACCCAGTAGAATTCAACATTTACAAAACAGAGCTTGCAGAATAATAAGAAAATGAAGAACTTAATTAAATTTGCACAAAGGACCTCCATCAACCAACTACCAAAAAATACTGTAGTAGAAAAGGTTCTATATTTTATTTTCTAATATACATTAACTATTACTAATGTGCCCCCAATAAATTTATTTTCTAAATCCGCCACTGTCCATGCCTCTAAGTTTATCGTCTTCACCGGGTTGCATCAGCTTTGTAGTTTGATGGGGTTGTTGCTAGATTTATTTGATCATCGATGGGAGGCGCCTATTTGAGTAGTTTCAAGTGCAGGTCCGTTTTGTTTTGAAACATATCAGTACTGCATATGTCCGTTTTGGTTTGAAGCAGTCCATTACTGAATGCCTCCATGTTTATCCATTGTTGGCCAGGTAAAACTCCATCGGGTTGCCACAACTCCGTAGCTCTGATTTTTTACAACCATTTGGGAGATTGTAGTTGGATTTCTCCAATCAGCGGCAGAAAGGAACCTAAAACTCGCTGGAATCGCGAAAGCACCAACAACACACCTAGAAGAAGAAAAATACATAACAAACAAAAACTAGATTAACTTACACCTTGCTATCGTCCAGGAAAGTTATGCTACAACGCAAATTTTCCATAACCCTATAAGTAGGTATTGCCTAAGGATAATTGCTCTCCAAACCCACTACCAATATCATACTGCAAGCTGGTGGAAGCTCCGTTGTACGTCAGAAACTCCGTTGTACAAATACCCACCACTACATAAAGACCCGCTTTTATATTTCTCAATGAGTCAGACCATGTACCCGCCACGTGATAACCTATTTTGACTGCTGCCCACAACCTATCACCACTAATGACAAAGTCATCCACCGATTCTCATTGTCTCTCCACTATGGCCACCACGAGGCTATCGTGGCTACAACTGACTATGAAGAATGTTTGTTGGACGACAAAATTACATGTAGAGTGGGGATATATTTTAGGGATAAGTTTAAAAAAGAAATGTATGTTGGACGTGCTTTAGGCCTAGATTCCAGGAAGGGCTGAGGTGGGTGAGATGCAGCATGTTCTCTTATACTGCCATTGACCCGTTGGATACCATTGGTCAGAATATACCACCGTTGACCGGCCATTGACCGACCTATTTTGTCATTGACCAACCATTGACTGGCTGTAAAGTCATTAGCTAGCCGCTTACTGGCATGTAGCATCATGGACCTACCCTTGACCCACCGGTACCACCATTTACTGATGGAGAGAGAACCGTGTGGCCTTCTCTTTCAAGCTTTTCACCAGCCGGGCAGTCTTCTCTTCAGATTAGCACGCCTGTCTCCAGCAACCAAGATCTCTTTTGCTAGGCGGCACAACCACCGTCCGTTCTTTTCCGAAGAGGCATCACTGTGCCCGCCTCGTCCATGTCTCGCAACTCTTCCACCACATGAGTCTTTGGTAGATGTCAGGGATTTGTCAGGAGGGAGCTCAAGAACCCAGATCTTAGCGTCGCATAGATGGTTCCATCCGATACGGGGGACTCCTTCTATGTTATGTTAATTTTTGAAATCGGCTTGACGAGTCCATCATCTTTGAGTATTTTCAAGAAAGGCCCCTGAGGTTGGTTCTCAGAGAGGAAGCTCCAATGCTCAAGTTCGCGTAGTGAACGATCTATATTTCTCAAACTGGAGAAGACTTACCTTCATTTGGTGTTCTTCATCTATATTTGTAGGGCCTTTGTCCATGTGACCATGGCTCGTGTGTCATGCTTACCTCTCCTAGATATGGCATGGCAGAGGGTATCGCGGTGAGTGTGATTCTCAGACCTTTTTGGGAATGGTTACCAATTAGCAAAGCGATGTGACTGGCATGTGGTTTTTTAGTGAACTAGTTTTAGAGAGATGGTTCTCGTGTTAAGTTTTTGTAGGTAGTATATATACTATAAATCCCTCCCGATGGGAAGTCATAGTGAGCGAAGTGCGAGAGGCTATTTTGGGCGACCTGAGAAATGTGTCTTTTGGCAATGTGAGAGGAAAAATATATGTTGCTTAGGTATGTGAAAAAATTGGCAGAGTGGGTGAGGAGCTGAGTATAACTTCGTGATAGATAAAAGTACATGTTATAAGTTTTATTTAAAGTGCTACTTTATAATGACCGATTAATATTCCTCTATCTTCAGGAAGTGGCTAGTGAGATCTGAGTCTTCCTCATCCACTGCCCACCTTAATTTGGGTAGTAGTGGGAGAGTTGATAGTGATATTATTATGGGTGGTGAGGTAGTTGCGGGAGAGGATGAAGTGGGGGGGGGGGTGTTCAAACTATTGATGATAGGGATAATATTATGTCAGAGAATGATTTTATGGCCTTGAAAAGACATCATCCAATTTTGAATGAATGTGAAATAAGGATACCTGATTTCGGTATGTATGAGCACATGTGTTTTATGGATTGACTCTACCTATCTCGGATTTTGTGTTGGGCATGTTGGAGGCTTACGGTGTTTCTCTTTCCTAGTTTCATCCTCAGGGTGATTCCAAGATGAGTGGTTTTATGGAATTATGTAAACAAGCAGTGGGAACAAGTTGAAAGTGGATTTTTTACTGGTTTTTCCAACTGCGAAGGGTAGGGAAGGAGGGAGAGTGGTTCACTCTTTACCCTAGTGTGACTGGGATTCACCTTGTGCAAAAGTATTATAGTGATTGCGGGGTGTGGAAGGATAAGTACATTTTTGGTAATTGTTCTGGCAACAAAGAGATTCCTCTGTGAAATACTATTGCACCTCTCGATAGGCAGCCAAATAAGTTAGGGAAGGAAAATAAAGAGAGTAGGTCCGTGAAGGAGATGGTTCCTTATTCAGTCGTGATAGTGTGGTCTAAGGGAAAGCAAGGTTGTTACTTTTTATTTTATGAGTTAATGTTTTGATATGTGCTTCGTGTTTGTTTTTTATTGGAGTGTATTGTATTTTCAGGGATGAAGCTGTCAAAGATAGCCGTTATAGTACCAGTTACTAGTAGAGGTAAAGTTGAGGGTTGTTATAATGAGACCGATCAATTGAATCAGCAACATCGTAAGACACCAAAAGGTAATGACGAGTCGATAGCGGAAAGAAGTGTGGTAAATGTATGTCGCCAACCTACCATTAGAGTCGCCAGAACTGGGGTTTTTAGGTGGGGGATGGGGCAAAGAAAGAGGAGAATGCTAATCCCTTGAAGGTTCAAAAGACCTTTATGGTTATTTCTAACATGGCCCAGTTTGTGAAAGTTTCAGGGTTGGCTGCTCATTCTGATGTGGCGATGGATGATGTTAAACATCCCGTTGCCTTGTATGATTTAACATGTGAGGTATGTTGAATATATTTTGTTTACCAGTGTATCAGTTGTTAGGTTAGTAAAGTGGTTTTTTCGGGTGGGCTACACTATGATGTCTTTGATCCACCGCATAGCTGGTTATTCTGAGGTGGTGAAGATTTTAACCAAGCGAGTGGCCGAGCAAGAGTTGGAGTTGGAAGGAAACAAGAAGGTGTGTGGGAAGCTGGAGATAGATGTGGCGGAAGTTGAAGGATAAGGGGAACGAAGTATTGCATGTGTGGTTGTTGGAACTGAGAAAGAAGGGGCTTGCTCATCCCAACTACCCTCGTGTTTTGGTAAAACATTTAGTGAAGACTAGGGCTTCACTGATATGTATGCCAAGATTACAGACGTGTAGTAATGTGTGCTTGAAAAAGCATGCGTGCTAAGAATCCCGACTTAGATATTCTTAGGTTGAAGGACTCCGACACCATAGTTGAGGTCGCAGAGAATGCGAAGTGAGCATTGGACCAGGATTTTGTCCAGAAGGTCGTGGACGATGGGAAACCTTTCTTTCTCATGATAGAGTTGAGGAAACTGAAATTATTTCCCCCGATGAGAGAGCTGAAAAAATGTGTGGTGGATCTGTACAATGCAGAAAAGCTTAATGAAGAGAAGGGTAGAGTTGATATGGAGGTTGATACTCCACGTGATCCGCTTCACCCGGCTAGCCCTTTTAGCTATACCAGCTAGCCAAAGAGGGGCAATGATGCTCCTACCAATCCACCTAATGACTATGCTAGTGGGCCGGGTAGTGGCTAGAAGGGGTAGTGTGTAGCTAAGTGCCTTCTGATGTAATATTTGTGGAGTTGTAAAAATGTATCTGTCGCAGGAGCGGAGGTTTTAAATATATATGTGTTTTTAAAAAATAAGTAAATAATTATGTGCTTTTGTGAGTTGATTAGATTACTAATGAGCTGTTGGATTAATGTGTGGATACTTGAGTTTATAGTTGTCATAGTTATATGGAGGTGAAACTAGGAGATGCTGCGACTGTAATGGAAGAATTGGGAGGGAGCGAGTGAATAAAAGTCATTGTTTTGGGTGGGTAGTTGATGTCCTTTATTGGGTCGTTGATCACCATGTGAGATTTAGTGGACGCGTACCAATTGTGGGTAGGAAATATTGCACCGAGGTCTAGGGGGTCTAAGGGGGTCTTTCTAGATAGATTTTATTGTATAATAAGGCCTAAACGTAATATGCTTGTGTAACTAGGATAAAGGATCGATTTCTTATTTTGTCGAGATGTTGACAGTCATATAGAGTGATCGTGTAGTTTAGGTGGTAGCTTTTATAACTCTCCTTAGTTATTTGATTGTATTATTTGGTGATGCCTACAAAGTTATCGTGTTTTCCCAATGGTGTGTGAGTTTCTTAGTGTCGGATTGTAATTTGAGGCTAGTGTTTGTCGTGGAACTATGTTAGAGTGGGGAAGGTACTGTCTAAGAGCTTTTAAGTGTTGTGAATCTGTGTTAACTTTTTGGTGTATGCTCGTGGAATATTTTGATTAGGGATTTGAAATGCTTTCAGTTGGTTATTTGGATTATGGCAAATGGTGTGAGAGTGATAGGGTTTGTAAACCCGCGATGAGAAGGTAGGTGAATCTCCACTTGTGTCGCTTGATAGGCATTTTTCCATATATATGCAAAGTTGTGGGCGGTCTTCTTATATCTACATCGAGGTGTGGGTGTCTTCGTTACTTAGAGAGTCCACAGGTATTTTGCCTACTTGTGTAGTTTCGGTAAGCAAGGTTGGTTGTGATGGAAAGTGATTTTTCTTTGTAAATAGGTGAGGGATAAGTGGTGTTACTAAAAAGCAAAAGCTTCTATAATGTAATTGGATTTGTGTGTTTTTATTTTGGGCCGATTTTATGTGGGGTGATATCTAAGCAATTTTTTGAGCCTAAGGGGTGGTGGGCTTGTGAACAGATAAGTATGCCACGTGGGAAGGGTCTTTTCAGATTATTCTTGTTCAAAATGTAGAATATTACGACGTTCTATTTTCCAAGACCAAATAATGGGTCAGTCAATTTTTTGGGAATCGCGGGGAACACAAATTTTCAAGTGTTTTAGGAATGAGGGTTTATCTTCCCCAGGATAGGTTATACTTATAATGGGGAATGTTATTAGAGCGTTTATGTAGTTGTGGTTATGTGTTTGTTGAGTGTTTTGGTGAAGAATCTTTGTGTATCAGTTTAGAATTTTCTTCTCTTAGGGTTTATCCTTGTGAGAACGGTGGTTTGTGATTTTATGGATTTATCTAGTTTTATTTGGGATGCCAGGAGTATTCCTAATTTACACTGGGCATATCACTAATTATGTGATGACTCGCTGTGTATGAGTGGTTTGAAGGGATTACTCCGGTCGATGGAGGTGCAAGTATGGATCACGTCATTTGTTGGGTCTCTTACTTGCCATAAGTGTTTGTTTTGAATGTTTTTTTATCAATCATTGGTTAAATTATCTGATGATTGTTGTGTGTTTTTATGATTTTGGACAGGATTGTCGGATGAAATTAGTGAATGTGGAGGTGAGGTGGATGATGGTGTCATAACATCATCAATGAGACTTAAAATATGGGAGCAGGAAAGAAGTAATATGGGATTAGATCCCAATTCTTCTTCCAGAAAGGGCATGGGATGGTAGGTTGGTGTACCGGCGGATCAATATTGGAGCTCACTGATACGCTCTCCCTATTAAGTGAGGAGGATGGTTCCCCATCATGGGGGCACTTTTTAGAAGACAAATGGGAGGAATAGGCTGCCATTATTTTTACTTCTCCCCCTTGGGACCTTTATGGCCTAACTAGCATATAAATAGGGACTTAAATAGCTATAATTTTCCATAAGCAAAGCTTTGTGATTAGGAAGATAATTTTTGTTGTAATCTCTACTTTTGTATGGGATTAAGATGAATAAATATTTTACAGTCCATACATACAAATTATATTGTCTTCACAGTGCAAACATCGCTCTATTTACTAAAGTTTTTGTATTCTTTTAATTGTAATGCTTTGTCTATGGCCGGCTATTTTGGTTATAAGGCTTGAGCGTGTTATTTGGATCAAGGTTTGGGATGCTTTTTGAGAGGGTTGACTTAGTGGAACTTCACGATGTTGTCCCTAAATCCTTGCTTCTTCTTACGGGGGTTTAACCGTCACATACAGCTTTTGAGGTTTGCATTTTATTCAACTTAATTAGTTGTTCCGAGTGCGATCTCGCCAAATTTTTCTAGATCCATATCTAATGTGCCTAGTTCCATGGCTAAGCAATTCTTATGGATACATCCTAAAAGGGGGTTGCATAATTCCTTTAATGATCCACACACACAATGTATATGTGAACTTTTTGCTATGTAGAAGCATACCTTTGTCATCAGTTTTCCTAGGCGTTCTGAGCTTGTAAGCATGTGATTATGTTGTTACTATGATGTCTCTCAGCCTAGTTTCTTGCTTACTTGCCTCATTGGGTGTTAGACTCGTATTTTTTTGTTTGCTGATCGTGCAGTGACTCCGGCATGGGCTCCGACCTTCACAGCGACCTTCAACCCAGAAAGAAAAAAATTTATCCCTATAGTCGGCACCACTGATATTGCCTGACGAGTCTAGCCTCTTCAAGTACCTGCAAGAAAGGTCCCTAGGTCCGTCCCGGAGAGGAAGCTCCGACCCTCAAGTCAGTGTAGTGATCTTTCTATTTTTATCAAAGTGGAAGAGACTTACCTTCATCTGGCATTCTTCATCTATACTTACAAGGTCTTTGGTCGCGTGATCAAGACTCGTGTGTCATACTTACATCTTCTGGATTGTGGTTTGGCAGAAGGTATCGTGGTGAGGGTGATTTTCCAACCTTTCCGAGATTGTAGGTTTCGAAGGTAATATATATACCAATATATATATATGTGTTTATGAACACTAATTGTCCAAGTTTAACTTCTACGAACCAAAGGTTAATCCATTATTCATTGTTTCATATTTGACCACTAAAAGATAAGGTTTGACATTATCTAATGATGGTTAACCATCAGTTCTCGGTCCATAAACTAACACTAATATGAAGAAGGTTTGACTTTAATCAGTTGAAGATCTACTAATACCTCACAAGTTAAATGTACAAGAACAAGGTTTAACATCAATTAATCGAAGGTCTAATACTACCCCACTAGCTAAATGTACATGCACAAGGTTTGACTTCAATTAATCAAAGGTTTACTCTTACTTTACTATTAGGGTGTGTGTGTGTGTATATATGAGAGAGAGAGAGAGAGAGATAGATAGAGAGAGAGAGACAGAGAGAAAAAATGACTTCTGTGGCCCTCGAACTATCTCCATCATTCACCTTTGGCCCTCTAATTCCCCCCCCCATATTTTAGACCCCTGAACTAACAAAGCTAGCAATTTGTGGTACTTCCGTCACTTTAAAACGCTAAATCCCGCTAACGTCCTTACAAGTGTAGGTTACATGACTTTTTTAAGGGTAAAATAGTCTTTTACATTTCTTCTTTCTTTTTCTCTTTTGTTTTTTATTTTCCTCCTTCCCCTTTCCCCTTTCCTGCATAGTTCCCGTCGTCCCACAATATGGTTCTCTTCCCCAACGTCGACAGAAAGCTCACCGCCAACGCAAAGTTCATTAACTCCGGAGAGGAAATGGGGGTTTCAGCCACCGTTCACGAGTATTTCCCGCCCTCTGTAGCTCCGATTATTCCTTCCCTTTACAGCTCCGATTCCAGGAAAATATATGGCAAAAATTCAATTTGAGCTCAAGCCAAAGGATCATGAAAAAGAGATCCAAATGTTAGGTCGTTCCACCAAGGAATCGTTAATGGTTAAGAATCCTGGTATCGTGCCATATGTTTTGAACGATTTCAAGATCGTGGTAAAGGAGTTCTTCGAGTCTTATAAGCCATGGTTTGAAGTGGCACCTTCGAAGAACAATGAACCACATTGTGGTGGGAGATTGAGGACGCGGCGTATGGTGGTGGTAGGAGATTGAGGTGGTGGTGTATGGTGGTTATGCTGGTAGAGATGGTGGTGGTTGAGAGAAGGAGAGGCTGGAAAGATGTCATCTCGGACGCGCTAGCTGCAAAGCTGGTGTTTGCCGGTGATTAAACGACGGCAGCGGAATGGGGGAAGGGATCATGGTGGCATCGGGGAAAGGGGGAAAGGAATAAAGGGTGACTGAATAGTGGTGGCGTCGAGGAAGAGGGAAGTGATGTGCTCAATTTATACCCTATTTTTAACACATTCGAAATCTGATTTTGTAATAGATTAGGGAATAAATTGGATAGGGATTTACATTTTATAAATTAAGGAGCTAGGATGAAATCATGTATTTTATATCCTAATTCTTTAATTTATGAAGTGTTTTATATCTTATTAAAGTGTTCGGGTTTGGAAGAAATCAAGTGTGGAAGAAAAAGAATGAAGAAATGGGAAGAAGGCCAATTCATTTGGTAGAATCTGAAGAAGGGAAACTCCAGTGACCGTTTTGCAGGCCGCAGACCTGTTGCGCGGCCACAACCTATTTATCCAGCAGAAAGGACGACGCTAGTGACCGTTTTGCGGGCCGCAGACATGTTGTACGACCCACAGCAGAATTAACATTTTTTGGAGATGGCAGCGGTTATTCTGCGGGCCACATGGCATGGGTGCAAAATTGGGCTCGGATTATTTAAGCTATTTTCAGCCCCTTCTTCCCCACTTTTTCTCATCAAAAATTTAACTCTCCAAAACCCTAGATCTCATTTATTACTTCATCATTTCTCTTGTATTTACCATAGATTCTTATGCTTTTGTTATGGGTTTAGCTAATCTAGGCTAAATACACTCTTAGGAGCAATTGGTAAGCATTTTTAGTATGAATTTGTGAGATTTGATTTATCCTATTTTGTGCTTTGATTATCAAGTAT
>JAUOBV010418885.1:0-10435 GCA_032360425.1 Rubia occidens | reverse complement strand
AAGATATGATCTACCAATTTCTCATGGGTCTTGATGAAGGCTATCACACCTTGCGATCCAACATTATGACCACTGATCCACTGCGACCTGGCATGCGCGTATATGCTCTTGTTTCTCAGGAGGAGAATCAGAGAGCTGTTGTTCAATCTCGCAAGTCATTGACTGAATCTTTGGCATATGCTACACGACGTCCACCACCTTCGGGTTCTTCGAAAGTTGTTATCACTTCAGTTGATAGCAAGAATCTAATATGTACACATTGTAATTGCAAGGGTCATGAAAAATATAATTGTTTCAAGCTCAATGGCGTACCATATTGGTTCAAGGAATTAAACCAGAATTCCAAGAAGATGGGCCAAATCAGCCGACCGCTGCCACCGAGAACGGTAGACCGGCCGCCGACGCACACTAGGCTTCGCTTACTTTTATTAGTGCTACCGTGTTGCCACCTGCCCATGCACCTTACACTTGCCTATTCTAACTTTAATCCTGCTCTGTTTGATGACTAATGGAGTACGACCCTACATTTATTCAATCAGCTTAATGTTGTGTCTGACCACGGGTCAGGTAAGTCTACTTACCATGGATTCTTGATTCAGGAGTCTCATATCACATGACTGGTGACAAAGGTTCTCTGATTAATATTACTACTAATGTCAATTCTGTGAATGTCATATTGCCTGATGGATCTGTGTCATTTGCCACAAAATATGGTTATATTATTTTTGGGGATGTTACTCTTTCTCATGTACTCTACATATCATCTTTGCGATGCAATTTACTATCTTGCTCTAGACTGTTATCTGCATTAAAATGTCCAGTTTTGTTTACTGAAAATTATTGAATTTGACAGAAAATTAGTAAGAAAACTGTGATTGGTGTGGGGAACAACAGGGGGGAAGTTTATTAGCTTCGTCTGCTGGATACGAATGTTCGTCCTCATATCTCACAGTCTATTCTGACAGTTGCTTCAGTTTCATCTTCTTATTCATGGCATCGGCCTCTTGGGCATCCTTTCTCTACGGTGTTGTCTTCTGTTTCTACTCTTGATTTTAGCACAAATAATATTTTTTGTTCCTTTCCATAGAGAAAAATAGACTAGACATAGTTTTCCTTTGAGTTCTTCGAATGCTAGTTCTTTATTTGAATTAATCCATTGTGTGTTTGGGGTCCTTATAAAACACCATCTTCTAGTGGTGCATTTTATTTTTTGACTATAGTTGATGATTATTCCCGATCTATTTCGGTGTATTTATTACTTGCTAAGTTGGAAGTTGCCTTTAGATGTATTAAATTTTGTGCCTTCATAAAAAACCAGTTTGGCTGCATTGTTAGGCGTGTTCAGGTTGATAATGGTACATAATTTCTACCTTTGAGATCCTAATTTGCAGAATCTGGGATTATTTTTAAGACATCTGTCGTTGATACACCCCAGCAGAATGATGATGTTGAGAGAAAGCATCGTCACTTGTTAAATATGGCTAGTGCTTTACGCTTTCAAGCAAATAAACCAATTGAGTTATGGGGAGAATGTGTTCTTACAACTGCATATCTGATCAACCGGACACCAACGAAGCAACTCAATGGTCGTACACCATTTGAGTTACTCTATGGACATCTCCCAAATTACAAGGTTTTGCGCATTTTTGGATGTTTGTGTTTTGCTTCCTACATTCCCATATTCCGTGAAAAGTTTGAACCAAGAAGTCGTCGATGTCTGTCTCTTAAGTATCCCGCTGGAAAGAAAGGTTGTCGCCTTTAGAAAGGTTATAAACAGTAGGGATGCTGATTTTTATGAAAATCAGTTTCTATATATTGTACTCCGGGAAGCCTCACTGATGTCGGCCACTTCACCGTTGTCGGCCACCTCACCACCGCCGGATACCTCACTAAAGTTGACCCCTTTACCACCGTCGTTCACCTCACTGATGCCAACAACCGTGATGTTGTCGGTCACTATGTCACCGCTAGTTGACCTTGTGCCTCACACGCTCCACGCACCGCCGTTAACCACGCACCGCCTACAACAGCTCCGACCAGCCCGTCGTTGACCAGTACTCTGGCATCTCCTCCGCCTAACTCTCTTCCACCACCTACTTCATCGGTTATATCCCCGACGCCGCCACTTGCGGCTGAGCTACATGCTATACGACAGAGTGTCCGCGATCGTCAACCTCCTACTTATTTGGCAGATTATGTCTTCTCTATTGCTGATATTAATAACCCCCCTCTGCAATGACCGCACGTACAACGTGCCATTCCTCAGGTGTTCTCTATCCTTAAACTTATTTTATAAATTGCAATAAATTTTCTAGTATGCATTATAGATATTTGGTGCAGTAACTTCTAGTGCATATCCCACCACTTACTCTGAGGCTTCAAAGTATGCTCATTGGCGTGATGCAATGGCTAATGAGATTAATGTGCTTGAGCTCAATCAGACATGGACTTTTTCTTCATTACCTCTGCATAAGACTTCTACTAGATGCAAGTGGGTGTATCGTACCAAGTTTAAGTCTGATTGTACCATTTAACGTCACAAAGCTCGCTTGGTGGTTCTTGTAAATCGCCAAAAAGGAAGGAATTGACTACACTGATACATTTTCCCATGTTGTAAAGATTAGTTTGGTACATCTATTTATATCATTTGCAGTCATTTGTGGCTAGGAACTCCATCACATGGATGTGCATACTGCTTTTCTTCATGGTGATTTTCATGAAGAGATGTTTATGCGACCTTCTCCGAGCTACATCACCTCCTAGCCAGGTTTGTAGCCTTTAGAAATCTCTTTATGGTCTTCGGCAGGCTCCTCATAATTGGTTTGCAAAATTGTCTCAAGCTTTAGTGCATTGGGTTTTGTTCAGAGTAAAGTAGATTACTCTCTATTTGCTTTTACTCGTGGCTCAGTTTCTCTGCATGTACTTGTTTATGTGGATGATTTGCTCATTGCTCGTAGTTCTTCGTCGCTCTTCTCTGAATTCAATAAATACCTAAGTTCTGGGGTTTTGAAGAGAGGAAAGTCAGATGAGGGGAAAAGTTATGGAAGAGAGAGGCTAAAATGAGAGTTAAAGGGCTTCAGCCTAGCCGCCGCTGCGGGCCGCAGGACATCTCTGCGGCCCGTAATGTCTTCTTTGACTCCCAGTAATGACCTTGTTGATTGGATGGTAGGCCGCAACAATTTCTCTTGGCCCGTAATGAACAAGCTGCCATTTTTCAGTTTCTACCAATATAATTGGCCTTCTTCTTCCAATCTTCTAGCTTCTTTATTTTTTCCTTCAACACTTGATCTCTTCCAAACCCGATCACTTTAACAAGATCTAAGAAATTTCATAAATTAAAGAATTAAGATATAAAACATGTGAATTCATCCTAGCCCCTTTATTGATAAAATGTCAATATCTTTTCAATTAAGTCCCTAATCTATTACAAAATTAGATTTTGAATGTGTTAAAAATAGGATATAAATTGTGCACATCAAACACCCCATACTTAGACCTTTACTTGTCCACTAGTAAAAATTAATCAAGGCCTAAGATGGTTCTTAGGTTTCTTACCCCATAATATATTCGAAACTTTTCCCTTGAGAATTCTTTTAACCATAAACATGAAAGACTACCCATCCCCATATTAAAAAAACTCTTCCCAACAAAATTTCCGAAACAATATTGCATTCAAGTAAGGTGATCATTATCTAAAAGTAAGGTAAGAGACATTTAATCTACTCCAAAAGTTCCCAAAGTGGAAAAATGAGCCTTCAATTTTTTACATTTCTCTCATTTTGCCTAGAAGCACTTTCGGCTTTTCATCGCAGCTTCTCATTCTTTTAACCTATACCTCACCTTTTTCCACACAATTTAGGTCTCTCATTTTTGCATAGATCGCAGGGTTTTCAATCTATCTGGACCCCTCATTTTTGCCTAAGTTGACCGCGAGCGGGTTTCTTCATTTTTAAAACATCCTAAGAAGTAATTAATTACAATAGAACAAACGAGAAATATAATAAGAATATGCTAGAAATTTACTAAGCTAATTCCTCCACCCACACTTAAAATCTAGGATTGTCCCCAATGCACATAAACGATCAAAGCATAAGTGTATAATAATGGAAATATGAAAGTACTCACAACTAGGACCTTGAGGGTCCAGCTCATTCTGGATGACGAGCTTTCCTGCAAGCGTGGCGAACCTCCGGGTCAACTGAAGGGTCAATCATCTGAGGGGAATGCATCAAGGATATGATAGCATTAATCCCCTCCTCAAATCCAGCGAACATGTGGTCGGCTATGTCCAACTCTATCATAGACTAATCAAGGCATTGATGGACCTGTTGGAACTGCTGATGGACACCTTGTTGGAACCGGTCAATTGTACCGTGCAAATGGGAAAGTGTCGTGTCGGTCTGCTGCTGGATGTGGGCCATCTAACGTTTGAAATTGGGCGTATCCTGCTGCTCCTCTTTGGAAGTATAATACAAGTCCTCATGGGTAAGTTGCACTGACCCGGGTGGCGGGTATCGCAGATTGCATTTCCTCACCTGTAGTGCACCCAAAAAGTTTGAGCTGTACTCGGGGTCTCGCAGTATGAAAAGATTGGTAATCGGTGTATCCTCAGTAATTATCACCCTGTCTGGCTGGGGATGCCTCATAAACATAACAATATTTGCGCCTCGTACATCCAAATATTGTCATTCCCATTATGATGACCATCATGCAACTTCTTGTAGTGTCGTAGCCTGTCAATATCTAGGTGGAAGTCATGGCACCCAAAAATAGACTCGCCTATGTCCGGCGGCTGTATCTCAAGGTCGTTGGCATTGAGGGTCACCATACCTCCCATACATATCATCCCCTTTTCCACGTTCGAAAATTCAAGGATTTTTTTACCCACAAATCTACCTAGTCTGGAGAGCCTTGTCCTATTGGTGTCATCACCCAGAGAATCTTCACAAAGATGTTGGAACACTGGGTGAGGTTTCCCTAACACAACACTCTTATGGACAGTAAGAGATGGGAAATGTGCAAAGCAGTATGGATGATAATAGAGGCCCAGTACTGCCTCTTGCTCTCTCGATGATTGCCAGCCAAAAGGTAATCTCACTGAAATCATGGGCATTGGGCGAAATCACCAACCCCCATCCCATGCTCCCATCCAAAAATATCGAATAAATCCTTATAAGTTAAGTGATATGGTTCTTCATTTAAGAGAAATGAGATGTATTTCCCATCCTCCCGTACTTCGTTCTTGATTGTAGTAAGGAATTCAAGTGTGAATCTGGTGTAGGTCAAAGCACTCTTGTGCAGAAAATTTTTCAAGCCAACCTTCCTAAACAGTTGTTGAACAGGTTGCCACAATCCCAATTTGTCATCCAAAGTGGCTTAGTGGGAAAGTTTTGTTGAAAGAATTTTTCTGTTGGGAGCCACCAAGTTTTTCCACTATGAAGCATATTCACCTCTAATTCCGGTCAACCCCATGTGGTTAACCGTAAGAGATTGGGATGAACTAGCAACATCTTGGGATGAATTAGCCACAGTTCTACCCCTTTTCATAGCCATAAGGTATCTAACAGTAAGAACACACTCCAAAAATCAACAACGATACACTATGCGACGAATTTCAGAAACTATCACAAATTGTCACAAAAAATGTCATAAAAATTGTAGCAAAGTGTCACAATAAGTGTCACAAACCTCAATCACCAAATTAATCATCCCCAACATGCTACGAGATCACCAATACTCAATAAACACAAAAACATTCAATATCATATCACACATGGTGTCACACAATCCCAAACTATAGCAATTGACAAAATCTCAAGAACACCCATTTACAAAATGTTTCAAATTCACTAAGAAATTACGAAGTGTTACCGTGGAAGTGATGGGAAGATTTAGTATAACACCAATAAACCCAAATGTGTGCAAAAGATGTTGAATTTGACCAAAAATTCAAGAGCCCACAATTTCTAGGGTTCTTGGTTTTCTCCTTGTAAATTGCGGTGTTCTCACAGGAGTCATTCCCAATCTCCTCAAGCTCTTGTAATTAAAGCGTTCGGTGCACACCAGTTTCATCAAAATTCATATTGAAGGTTTTTAGTGCCTAATATACTTTTTGTTCAAGATAAACTTGTAGGTGACATGGTGATGTGTTCATATTATACGGTGATTTTGGGATCTTTTGTACTCATTTTGGTATACTTTTATACTTTAGAGACTCTATTTTACCTTGAAATTTTATTAGGAGAGTTAAGGGCTTCATTTTCCTAAGGAATTTTGTGAGACAAGATAATTTTGAAGATTACTTTTGAAGACAATGAAGACCATGTAGACTTAAAGATGTGAAGAAACGATGGCTACACTTAGAAAAAAAGAAGAAAATGTTGAAAAAGTAGCTTACTCTGTCTGTCGCAACTCGCAATACCTGTGTCGCGACTCTTGACAGGTTGCTGCACCGAACCACTTTTTGTACTATAAATACCATCTCATACTCTCTCTTTCACACAACTTCTTATCCCTCATTCTGTAGTCACAAAACCCTAGTTTTCTTTCATTTTCATCTTTGTTTCATCTTGAATTTTTGTTTGAATTGCTATTGTTGTTTAGTATGAACTCTAGTAGCTAAACTTAGTATCGGGAGAAATGGATTAAGACTTCTAAGCCCATGTCTTTAGAATTATATATGAGCTATTTAATTCTTTGCTATTGTGCATTTACTGTTCTTTAATGTTAGTTGGTGAAAGCATTAATTGTTTTAGAAGTTTGAGTGTATAAATTGCTTGTATGACTATTTGTTATGGTTGGGAGAAAGTAGCTAATCTTCCCTTCCTTTGAAATGAAATCCAAGATCATGAATTAGAGTTTCTAATATGGTTGATGATTGATAAATACTAGATGAATGTGATAATGTTGAACTCTTTGTCATGTTTGTTTTCCGTATCAAATAGGAGAAGTCTAGTAACTTTGGACTAATCTTTTGTAAATGCATGAATTGGTTCAATGCTTACACAGTGTAGTGTTTATAAGTGTTACCAAGCTTGTTAATTCTTTGTACTTAATGCCATTAATTGGATACTTTTAGGCTTGAATTACTAAAGGGGTCATTAGTGAAGTTTAGCAAGAGATGTTGAATTCACTCTTGTAAACTAATATCAAAGAAGGGTAGAAGATTTATCTTCACAACAAGTAGTATAAGTATTGAATAGGTTGTATGTTCAAGGATAGATAAGTGGCTTGTAAGCAGAAATCAATTGCGTCATGGGTCTCATAACTTGTGTTTAATCTCTTCTTGGTAGTTCCTTGCATATTTACTAGATTTACATTTCTTGCTAGTTAATTTGTCTTCAAATTCATAACTTAGAAAAAAAAAACAACCACAAGCCCCCCTCTTCACACAATTTATATATATATATAGCTAGTGTAGTATTAACCTTTATATGTGAAAACCCTTAGAAAAAATCCTCTTCTTCGTGGGCGACCCTAATTCTCCATTATCTACTAAGTTGTATTTAAAGAGCACTTTAGGGATTAAAAATAGATACCATGAGAGGTACGACGATGACTTCCCAAATTTTTGTGCCACTTCTGGGTAAGAGGCATGTATTTTTAAGTGTTTGGGAATATTATGTGTGAATATGTGTCAGTTGTGAATATTTGTTAGTTTACATATTTTTTTGTTTTTATTTGAACGTAGGTTGGCTTGGAGATGTATTGTTTGAGTTCTTGGTGTATGGTTCATACTCGATCCTATTCACAAGAACCCCTACACTACGACACCGAGATAGAGTTAAATTTGAAAAGGGCTAGGAGGCTTTCTTTGGAAAGTGTAAACAACACCCCTTCGAGTGAGCATTTTGCGGAACCTTCTTCTTATATGGATCATCAAGAGGAACATGAGAAACGTGAAGGTTAGAACCCCATAGGAGGACCTCAACACCCTCACTTTCAAGGAGGAGATAGCCCGTTGAGGCAAATTCTATTGAGGGAGATTATGGCTCCCCATCTTGAGCAATAACTGATATGCATCACTTATCTAGAAGTTGGAGCTACCAGGCATTTTGAGCTTAAATCCGGATTGATACATTTGCTACGCACACTTCTTGGTAGGCAAAGGAAGGATCCCAACAAACATCTCTCCGACTTTTTTATGGTTTGTTGTGGGCTGATTCCCAAAAGGGTGGATGAAGACCTTTACAAATTGAAAGCATTCATGTTTTCATTGCAAGATACCACAAGGGATTGACTCCACTACCTTCCATCTTGGATTATGACCTCTTGGATTGAATTGAAGAGGAAGTTTCTTGCTAAGTACTTCCCAGCCTCAAAGGCTGTCACCAAGAAGAAGGACATAAGCAATATCATCTAATGGCACGAAAAGTCACTCTACGACTATTGGGAGAGGTTCAAAAGACTTCTCTCAAGTTGTCCCTACCATGGATACTTGGAGGGAGATTTGGTCTATTATTTCTACAATGGTCTCTTTGATGAAGATAAAAGGCTAGTGAGGGGATCTAGTGGTGCTTCTCTTGGGAACAAGACTTCGAGGCAAGCAATGGAATTCCTATAAGAGTTAGCCGAGGAGTCGAGAAATTATAGCTCAAAGGCCTATTTGAGGAGACAAAATCCCAACACAAGTGCTCCTTCCAACGATGGGAAAATTGAAAACCAAGTGTCGACTCTCACTACTATGGTCAAGGATTTGATGACACAATCCGGGGCTAAACCACTTGTGAAATCTTGTGAGATTTTCTCTTCTCCGCATCTTACGGACGCATGTCCTACTTTCTAAGATGATTATGTAAAGGATGTGATTGCCATGGGATATCAAGGAGGCCAAGGATACGAAAATCTAGGGTATCAAGGAAATCAAGGCTGCCACAGAGGCTACCAAAATAGGTCTTACAATGTGGCCAATAAAGTTCACCCAAACCTCTAGTATGGAAATGCATAAGGGGGTCAAAGTTCTCAACCTTATCATCCCCCACAACAGCAATATCAGCCTCCTCAACCTCAATTCCAAAGGCTTCAAGATAAGCCCCACAATCAAGGTGAAAGTTTGAGGATGTTAAAGGAGGAAATCATGCAAGCCATTGGGAAATTGACCATATGTACGGACAAGGCCAAGAAACACCCAGAGAAGACCAACCCTAGCATAAAAAACCTAGAGACTCAAATGAGCCAAATGGCTCAAATCTTGAGTGGGATAGAGGCAAGAGATTCGGGAAAACTTCTCTCCCAACAGGTGATAAATCCTCGTCAAAATGTGATTTTCATCTCATTGAGGAGTGGAAAGGAAGTGAGAATTCCCCAAGGCAAGGTTTTTATTGAACGGGTGTTTGAAAAGGAAGAAGATATTGAGAAGATGTCCAGGGAGTTGCCCAATGACAAGACGAATGAGGGGGAAGAAATCGAGGTGGAGACCTTCGTGCCTAGGCTCGGATAAAATCTTGAAACCGCATCCCTTCTCGCCAGAAATCCAAAGAGGTGGAGATCCCTTTCTATGAGCCGGAACCAATGTTTTCGGAGTCCTTGAAGGATAAGAGAACCAAGGAGAACAACAAATATATCTACAAAGTCTTTTGTTGATGCAAGGTAAACATTCCACTCTTGAATGCTATAAATAAAATTCCTAGGTATGCTAAATTTTCAAGGAGTTGTGTACCATCAGTATGAAACAAAAACTTAAGAGTAAAAAGAAGAGTGAAAAAAGAGAATACGTCTCCGCCATTTTTTATGATGAATTGGCTGCTAAATGTGATAATCCGGGAATGTTTACAATCCCTTGTGTGATGGGAAGAAAATGTGTTAACAATTCCATTCTAGATTTAGGTTCTTCAATTAATGTGATCCCATATTCTTTATATGAGAGTCTAGATTTAGGCACTTTACACAAAACCGGGGTTGTTATCTAACTAGCCGACCACTCTAGCACATACCCAAAAGATATTGTGAAAGATGTGTGTTGTGAAAGTGGACTCTTTGACATTTCCCGCTAATTTTTATGTCCTTGATATAGAGAGTGATAATCATGCCACGCATATTTTTTTTAGGTAGACCAGTTATAAAGACCTTCAGAACAATAATCGATGTGCATAATGGAAAATTGACCATGGAATTTAATGGGCGGAAAGTAGAATTTGACACTAATTATTCTATTGATCATCCTAGTAGATACCATTCTTGCCAAGCTATTGAGGTTTTTGATGATATAGAGTAATATATGTTTGAGCCCAATGATGGTAGTTCCTTGAATATTGTCATAACTGATGCTTTAAATGATCCTTTGATTGCAAATGTTGTTAGTACTAACTTGAAGGAAAGAACAACGATGAATGCTCTCTTGGGAAAGAAACATCCAACACCCTTAGTTTGTCCACAGGAAAGCCAATAAAAGTGGGCTTCCCTCCTTCTCGTAAGAAGACTTCGGTGGTAGAGTGCA
>JAUOBV010418672.1:0-10436 GCA_032360425.1 Rubia occidens | reverse complement strand
ATAAATAAATTAAATTGTAGGAATTTCATTGCAATACATAAAAACAAACATCAAATCACATCGTTAGTTACATTGATCAACTATCATCACTTATCCATTATCTAAATCGTTATGGAACGCCTATGCTACTTTTTTACTTATAAATTATTGTACTTTTAAAAATATTTTTAGCTACAATTTTAGTGAATGCTATGATTTAGAGAAAATCTCATATTAGATAGACTAATGGTTAAACTAATCATGAAAAACATCGTTTCAACAATTCCTAGGTCATATTATAATTATTTATATTTTAAAAATAAATAAATTAAATTGTAGGAATTTCATTGCAATACATAAAAACAAACATCAAATCACATCGTTAGTTACATTGATTAAAAATGTTTTCGTTAAACAGTTAGACGATCTAAAACAAGACTTTGTGTATAATTTGTGTTTTGTTTAATTTAAAAAGAGAGTCTCAAGAAATTTTGTTCTGTTTTAATCGACAAAGAATGCATTCTCTCAGATGCAAAAATAAAAAATATTTATGGTGAGGCACATTTAATGAATGCATTCTCTTTTTTCTTCTGCAAGAAATAACTAAGTGATGCAAATAAAATAAAATAATGCAAATAAAATAACTAAGTGACACATTTGTTAAATGCGTCCTCTCTATTTGTATTCAGGGTTCATTACTTTAGCTCCATATATAGAATTTTTTCCATTCATAACATGTTACTTCTCCGGTGGCTCATAACTTGAACAACACAAAGAAATAACATAAAGACTTAACATAGCAAAAATACTAAGAAAATATTGGTTTTTAGGGGTCTAAATAGTCTCGGTAAAAGAAACCACCATTAGTAACTCCCTCGGAAAGGATTCGTCCTTTCGAATATTAAAAAAATTGACCAATCAATTATTAAAATATTGAAAAACAAAACGATGAAATACTCTGCATGTTTCAACTCAAAGAAAATGAAAAGCATATGTCTACGTGGAAGACATATCAACTCAAAGGCCCACTTCCCAGGATATATGGAAAGATGTTTATCTCTACACCCACAAGCCAACTCATACCCATTTCCTCTGGTTTAAAATATACACCTATCATAAGTACATACCCTACGAAAAATCTTCTAAAAATCTTCCAAGCAACTACAAACTACTCAACCACAACAATAATGTCAATAATCACACACACACACACACACACACACACTCTACGATCTAAACTCTGCAATTCCTAGCCTTAATTGCTTCTACTATTACTTCCACTAATGATCACCCCTAACCAGCATTAAATCTCTATAGCTCACCACATTCCCCAAAAGTCACAGTCACATTCTCGACCTTGCTTCACTTTAACCATTTCTTACTTATGTGAAACAAGTAGACAAATCACCTAAAACTTCATATAGCACATGAGACAACTCCACCTTGTGGAAAAGGTAGGAAAATCATCCACAATTTCACAGATGACCGTAAAATAACCTATCCAACAACATAAGTGGAAGATAATCATGCAGTTTCATTGCAACACCCTAGTCCCACACCCAAAACATATGAAGAACCTGTTAATTACTATATCACATCCTCCCCACATATGACTACCCTCTTACAAAGCCAGAAAATTTACACACTACAACACTTTCTTTAAGACAGCGATTAATAAAATGTTTATAACATATACTATGCCCCTTTCAGCCTACCATATCGCTCAACACTTCAAGTAATTTCATATTTTACAAACTTAGCTGTAAAAACACATTATAACATCATACAAAATTAGAATCAAGTAAAATCAAATAAAACATTACCAATACACAAAATTTTCTAAGATAATGCACCATTTTTCTATTAAAACACTAACCATCCACTAAGAACATAGGATGTCTTTATTAGGAAAGAAAAATACACAAGCTTCAAAAAACAAAATTTACATTATTGTACTAAAATTCTAGACTACCTAGCTAGCCCATCAACTAAGATGATCGCTTACCGTGCCAGCCCTTCCAGAACCACATCAATAAGAAAACCCAAATAACGAAGCCATAAAAACATTCTCTTCATCTTCTAAGATCACCACCAACCTCTAACCCATGTGTAGATTTGCCTCATTACATGTATTACCAAAAACCTTCATCTGCCTCATGTGCTTCACGTGGTAAGACTTACAGTTAACAATAGTCTGACAGTCTGTACAACCAAGTTACATACTCACCAAGTATATAGAGTATGTGTAAGTTTCAAGGCTCTGTTGTAGTTCCTTAATCTTTTGCTCTTAACGACGACAATGAGTAATTAATACTTTGTTAGAATCCCCACGTCTCGCACATAAAGCCTTAACAATCTCTTTGTGAAGTCTCGTGTTTAACTCATGTTGTGCCTTGAGAGACACCTCAAGTGTGTAACATTGTTCTTCTAGTTTGCTACGACGAACTTCTCGAATCTCGATTCTCATATCGAGATCTTCTTACTTAGTCAAGAATTGAACAATATACTAACGCTCCTCCGCATATCAGTTTTTCCAATCATCGGATATAAATCCAAGTGGTTGAACATAACTTGAAATGCCTTTATTCGACCGAACAGTTAGTTGATATAATCTGACTGCTTCTCCACCAAGAGCCCTGCAGCTCTTTCTCTTGCCACATAATATTCATTAAATTCCGTTTAAACTTATCGTACAGAACATCTTGTTCCATGAAACTTTTATGACACTTGTCTACGTTGGCCACACTTGGCTCATGCTTCATCTTCCATTCCAGTTCCAGATCTCTAAACTTGAGTAGCAACCTGCTTATCATATAGCCTAGCTCCATCACCCACTCATCAGGATTAGATGGAATGTTCTGGGTCCAAAGATATGTGTATAAAGTTTCCAAATCAAGTACACTTACCTTCAGAGTTTTTCCAAAGTCACCCTCGAAAGAGGCATGCAACGAAGTGTCATATTTATCCACATAACCACCTTGTCTCCATGCAGCCCGTTCTGTAGCGACAATCTTTTGGACATATTTTGACAATCCTCATCATTACATCCCAGCCATATCTAGTTGCTAATTTAATTTACTCCTCACCCACAAGAGTCACCATAACATCGTTAGATACTAGCTCCCTCAGAATACATTTTTAACTTAAAAAAGGAGATGCTACGCGCATAGCCAAGTTAGTGCTCGATGCAAGCCTTTTCGACAAACAACTCCAACTACCACTCGCTGAAATATATAAAAGTAACATTAATCAGGGATACATTCCTAAAAGTCACAATAATAACATAACAAAACAAAGCCTATAAATATAAATATTCATTAAACTATCATTGTTTCAATACTTCTACTACAATAATAGTTGACTAAAACCTGAATGCTAAGAAGATTAAACTATCATTGTTTCAATACTTCTACTACAACAATCTTGCAACTAGTTGATCTGTTACCATCAGTAGGTGGCTTCACAGCCCCTTCCTTCCGAGGAATCGACACACCAGTGGTACCAAAAAATACTTGCTTCGCGAGACCAGACTTCATTATGCTCAGTTTTTGCTCCATCGATATCCTTTTCCTTGCCATCACCAAAAGTCAAATGGAGATTCTCCATATACACGCAAAGCTCCATCATTGAAGGCAGTGATTACCATTTCCCCAACTCCTGAATCAAATGGATTGGATGGCCATCATCCTTAACCTTCTTAGCATACAATGCTATACTTTTTTTTTCACATTTTTCCAATGCCGATGATATGGTAGGTTTTCTAGCGAGACCCTGAATTGGAAGCTCAAGGTTCTTCTTTCGAATATCCAGCAAATAATTACACCGCCCCTTACCTGCAGCTTTAGGATTCACTTTTGTGGAAAATTTGAAAAAGCCATTGATTTGACATCCTGGTTTATTAGCACATGGGGATAATCCGGATGAGAGGGACCTTTGCTTCATAAAATCCAGATAGCTCCGCCTTAAATACCTCATTCAAGTTACTTTCTTCTTGGCGAAGAATTTGTTCCTTCGTAAATTCTAGCTCAATATTTTCAAGAGCTTCCTTAATCTCTTTTATCTATCCTAGACCCTCCTTTTTGGTGAACTTGACGAGGTGATTTCCAAAGGATACTAGATCCTCCCTAAGCTAAAACATACCACTTATCAACATCAACATAACTTTAGCATACAACACGGGAATAACACAGACATATATGATTAATACTTAAGGGTGATGTGGGGGATCTATTTGAGTAAGCATAGTTCTTAGAATCGGCGCAGATATTCCAACCTCTTTGAACACCTGCAAGAAATTCCTTGGGGGTGTCCCCTAGATGAAATCTCTGACGCCAAGTTAGAGTTGTCTTTTTTATCAGTATTTCTTAAGTCAGAAGTTACTTACATGGTGTATCGTCTCTTGTCCTTATTTATAGAATTGTGCGATCATGACCCACATATTGTGTCCCTCCTTCCTAGATTGTGGTCTAGCGGAGGGTGTTTATGGTGAGTGGCAATTTTTAGTGTTCTAGGGGTCGATTACTCTAGATCGAGGCATTATGCGTTCTCGGCGAAACAATCTGTTCATGTGGGGTGATTATTCTAATGCTAGACTTAACTTGACTGGGACTAGGTAAGTGTGGTATATACTATAAGCCCCCCCTCCTCCTCCTCCTTCCAAGCCACGGAACCATGGTTATTTAAGTGGCAAAATTTTAATAAAATTGAATGAAGTGAATAATTGAGCGAAACTTGGTGAGTGGGTATATTTTTACATGTAAGTAATTATTCCTTTAACTTTAGGTAGTGGTTCCTGGTGGCCAAAAAATCAAGGGAGAATTTTGAATTATAAATTAAAAGGCGTGTTAGGTAATCATTACCAAGTTCTAATTTAAAATTTGTGCTTTTGATGGTCCTGCGTTGGACTGACACACCTAAGTTTATATATTGAGAAGGTGCATGTTGAAAAGCAACTTTTTTAGCAGTCGATCTTTTTTTGGCTTATATATGATCAATTTCTCGTTTTGAAGCTTTACTTTGTACTTGTTGCATTCTGATGAGACGGTAATTTAATGTTTTTGTATAGCATTTAACACCACTTTTTATAAATTTTATTGGTGGTTAGCTAGGTTTATGAGTGTTTTGCATGATAAAGGGTTAAACCCAATTTGTTTGGTTATTTGCATTAACTCTTCTATTTTGTTAAACATTTTTAACTTGATAGAATTTTTCCTCCGCCAATTGGTCTATTTTATTTTGTGACCTTAGATGAAGATCATCATTGGAGAAGGCTATTTGTAAGAATGGTAGTAGATAGAAGGCCAATCAGAAGGTTAGTAGTAGAATGAAGGCCATTGGATATAATGGTAGAAAATTAAAGAAGTTGGGAGAAGAAGAAAAAAGAGCAAGTGTTTAAGAAAGGATCATAAATGTTGGCATAGACCTTGCTGATTACGCTTCCAAGAAATGCATGGGCCAGAGGACAGACCATGTAATCATGCACGGTCTGTGTACATTCAAATTTTTTGGAACATGTCCTAGAGGACGGACTGTGTAATTCCACACGGTCCGTCCTCTGAGACATGTTCCAAACGGTCTGTCCTCAAAATCCTTGGCATGGTTTGTGCTAGTCATTTGACCAGGGTTTTGACCAACAGGTAAAAATATTCTCTCTCCTGCCACTATATGTAGGAACCTTATCAACTGGACAATAAAAAAGGAGGCAAATCTGAAACACTTCCAAATACTTTTCCTCTCATTCTTCATTCATTTCATAGCATTTATGACTTCACAACTCATTTATGCTATGAGTTTTGATTACATTAGCTTAGACTAGTACTTGGGAGCATTTGTAAACATGTTTTGAGAAGAGTGTGGTTTGAACCATGGACATTTATGCTATAGAGAATGTGGATTATCACTGAACCAAAGCTCAATTCACAATACTAGTTCATGATTAGTTTTAACATATTTTATTAGACAAATTGACATAAACTGTAGTATAACAAAAATGCTAAAACTAATCTTGAACGAATATTGTGAATTGGTCATGGTTTAGTGGTAATCCACACTCTTTATAACATAGAGGTCCGAAGTTCTTACTTATGATTTGATGGACCCTCCTTGGTTTGAGTCATGGGCTAGTAGACTAGCGAAAGAAAAACTATTAACCCATTGCTAGTTGTTACTTGGATTTTACGGTTGTGCGATTTACCTGCGCTGCACTGTATAGAGTAGAATGATATTAGGTTATCCATTTACCTAAACTGGAAAGGACGGTTACAAAACCATTACGCGGGGAGTGCACAGTAGAAGTCACGCTCGGTCTCTTCATCATTAGGAGGTGTATCTGTGGGACACCTAGGAGCACTATCGACTTCGGTGAAAATTGTTGTCGGTCTCACAGAGAAAACCTTGGTTTTCATCAAGAGATCATTATTGAAAGCCAATAACACCCCTTTATCTTCATCTTGGGGGTGTATATGGTAAAAGTTGTTTGTCCACTCTACTTGGAGTCTACACATGGCTTCACAGAAGGCTGAAGATCACAACAGCTTGCTACATCATAGTTAGCATCTCCGGTTCATTGAAGGCCGAGTTTATCACCTCAGTTTTGAAGGGTTGGGGGTAAGTCGTGCACCATTTCAGCTAACTATAAAAACATTTAGCAACCTTATGGCTACTACCCGACTGAGTGAAGGCCAGCAGTTACTCTTTGCTTTGCTGGACCACCAGTTATCACAATGCCGATGGCTAAGTCTTTCACTAGATGGAAGTCACCGGTTAGGACAAAGGCCAATCAACTTCATAATCGATTAGATGAAGACCCGGGATCACCACAGTTAGCTGAGAGACAAATCGTTTAGCCACCACACGGCTAGCCGCGGTTAACGATCCCAGTTGTAGAAGGTGGATGGCTACATGAGTTGTTGGTTAGCTGAAGGTCGGGACTCGCACCCTATTTGTTGAAGAGCCGGTTACATCTCATGATTAGCCCTGACTAGCCAGCACACTGTTAGCTATGGTTAGACCACTGATCGTAGAAGGTCTTCAACTACACATAAGCCGGCGGTTAACTGAAGGTCGTCGACTACACTTAAGCCGGCGGTTAATTGAAGGCCGGGAACCTCATGGTTAGATGAGGCTTCTTATCACAAGGTTAGCCACAGTTAATGCCCAGTTGTAGAAGGTCTTCGGTTACACTGAAGCCGACGGTTGGAGAAGGTCGATGGATACACCTTAGCCGTCAGTATAGATGAAGGCCGAGGGGAACAAACCTCGATTTCAAGAGTCGGTTAACCTAACCAGTTAGACATAGACCGGAAGTCACATTGCTTTCGGCCTTTGAAACCGGCGCATCACCTACCGGTTTTAGTATCACTATAGCCGAGCCTACTTTGCTTGGTTGCACTGAAGGCCTTGTTTGTTAAAGGTATAAACTGTATGGATTATATGAGTGGTCTAGTGAGTTTGTTCTCATGACCACTCAATTTTTTTGTATTATCTCAGTCCCTATCATCATAAATGGGCTAGTATTTTGGTCTCTTGGCCTTAGCACTTAAGCCAAGGGATATGCATTGTGTTTTCCCAAACACCATATAATAGATTTTTTGTTTTGTTTTTTGGATGGTGCTGTCAACCGGGGATATTGAAATCATTTTGACTAATCTAAACCCAAGTTGTCTGAAAATAACATACTAATTTTATAATATGTTACTGATTTTAATTCTATGCTATATATATAATCAATCATAACTCGTTAAAATATATAAGTTCTAAAGATATATTTAAAACCACATATATAAATATATACATCACTAAACAAAATTCAAAGAAACACATAATCTGAAATAACAAAATGTTCGGATTTTTGTATACAATGATAGAGTACTTTTGATAGATATATGTATAAATTTCATTTATTTATTATATATGACAAGTCTTGTTTTAGACCAACTAACTATTAAATGAGGACATTTTATAATTAGTGAGACTAATAAGGTAATTAATTTGATTTACTTTTATTTATCGCAATGAGATACACATAATTATGATAACATTTTAAAATGAATCTCAACATATAAATAATTACTTTCTAAAAATTTGTATGAAATGTTATAAAAATAATCAATTCAATATTTAACGATTTCCAACTAAATTAATTATTTACTTGATAACTCATATTATTTTTATTAAATGACCAAATTTTAAAATTTTAAATAAACTTTATTTTTAATTTAAATGTAAGATAAAAAATATATATAAAACTTAATCTTAATATTTTAATTAATAATATTGTGCAACTCGCGATGGTACTCCACTAGTTGTTTATAATGTATATTAGTATTATTTCGTACCAAAAATGTATATTAATATTAGTAAATCACATAAGTCTAATGAGGTAAAATTTTAAAAATTCTCTATACACTCATCAACATAATGTTCTCCGATCGACAATTAGATTGAGCAAATGATAAATATTAAAATAAGTGAGAAAAATAAAATTGAATTACATTAAAATTTAACCGTGAAAATATTTAAATCTGAACAAATGTCCATGAAAATGTTAAATTTAAATCCCAAAAACACATAAAACGATGTCGTATGTCAATGACATACCACTGGTGTGGAGAGAAAGGTAAAAAGGTAAAAGGTTAAAAAAATGTTAAAAGGCAAAAGCCAAACGCTAAGCAAAAATGCTACGAATATAGCATTTCGTATTTGGCGGAAATGTAATGTGAAAAAGCCAAACAACCAAACACGTTTTTTGTATTCATCGGTTTGACCGAATAAAAATGCCAACAGCCAAAAATCAATCAAAACGCCAGTGAAAACGCTAATACCAAAGAGCCCATGTATATGTTACAATACAGCATTTTATCGTATCCCTCTTATTTGAATCCAAATTTTTTACGTTTTACAATTTTATTATAAGAAAAATCAACACTATAACAAGACGATATTTTTATAAGTTGTAGAACAACTATGATATATTTTTAAATCTTAAATAGTGTATTTGTTAATTGAAATACATTTTATTTTAAACACATGAGAAGTTGTCTTTAAATTTTAAAACACAAGAAACATTTTATTTAAAAACTGAGATATTTAAGTTATAAATGAAAATATTTTTCCATAATTTATGAAAAAATTTAAAAAAATAAATTAAACCTTATAATTTATATGCTAAAATTATTATTACATGTTAATTTTTTTATTTATGATTTTTTAATATTTTAAATTTAATTAAATTAAGGTGAACTCCAAAATAAAATCAACTCAATTCAGTTATGTCCATCAAAATTAATTTCATTCTCAATTCAATTGAAGAAAAAAAAGGAGCAGTTTTTTTTGTTGTTGATTTTAAAAAATAATAATAATGCAAAATAAGACTTGCATAAATATTTATGTATCAGGTTCTTTTCCCTGATGTTTTTCCCTGGAGATTTTTTTTGTTAAAGATTTATTAAAGTTTACACAAAGTGTTGTTTTATATCGCCTAGATTTACTTCATTTGTATTTTTGTATTACGAGTTCTATTATTTGGACGGGTCGATTTGTGTTTTTCAAGTCATTTACAATTTGAACAACTTAGATATTGCTTTGGATCAAATGGTGTTATAATATTTGATGATTCATGTTTGTCATAGTGATATGATGTGTGATACGACCCTCTCTGTCAAGTGGTCATAACTTTCGTGGGAAACTAGTTAATATCCCAATGATGATACTACAGTTTCTAATGGATCTCTAATATGTAACTGTACAGACGATCAGTCTGGTTAACATGTAATCTAGATATTGTTGTAATATGTTAGTTATTGCTAGAGACTAGTTAGTGAACGGAATAATGAGAATATTTTTTGCTCACACAATTGGCAGTCCTGACACTCTTTTTATATGAATTATATTTACATGAAAATGTCTATTCTACCCTTATACCCTAAAACACCCCCTCAATATTTACAGGGTGCAATAACAGATAGAATGGAATGATGTTTACAAAACAACTCACTAAAAATATCCGCAACCTGTAACTATGCAGGAACATATCTAACCTAAAGATGTGCAACCATTTAATGAACAAAGTGGTAGTCTACATCAATATACTTGCTACGATCATGATGAATCGGATTGGCAGCAAGATATGTTGTAGAAACATTATCACAATAGAGAGTAACTAGATCACGAAGAAAATACCCCAAATCAGTGAGAAGCTGACGAAATCAAATCGTTTCAGCCGCAGTGTAAGCAACAACTATATTCAGCTTCAGTTGAGGATTTTGACACAGTAGGTTGCTTCTTAGAGCGCCATCAAATCAAATTCTTGCCAAGAAAAATGGCATAGACAGTGGTAGAACGACGACTGTCAGGACAACTAGCCAATTTGCATCAGAATAAGCTACCAGTAACGCAGGAGAGCTAGCCGAGTGGAGAAAAAAACCAAAATCCAAGGTGCCCCGTAAATGCTTGAAAAT
>JAUOBV010418561.1:0-10437 GCA_032360425.1 Rubia occidens | reverse complement strand
CCACAATCAATTTGAAGCTCATTACAAGAACACAAAAGGTCCAGGGCTCATGAAAGTTAATTTCAGACACTATCTTTAATTGAAAGAAATTAACACGCCGATAATTACAGTATTTTGACTATTTTAATTATCTAAACTTGTAAAACATATAATAAATGTCACATGACACATGACTAAGTACTAACCATTTGTTACAAATTTAGAAATTCAACACCATGTACTTACTAATTGTCAAAGTAACCTTCAACTTTCTCTCTCAACTTTTTTCCCATGTCTCTTCTTTATCAACCCTCAAGCCCTGTATTTGGGGGATCGGTGTCACAAAAAGTCACCTCTGGTGGCCCTCTATCCCATTCCACCCTTTCCAACATCCATACCCCCACGACCTTTTCCTCCCCGAAGATCTACATTCAAGGCAGCTACTTTGGAGATGTAAAAGTTTTTCGGCCACCCTGAAGACGACCCCTACATTCAGTGCATAGCGGAGGTCACTGGTTCATGGCATCGATATGGGTTACAAATTTGCAGCATCGAGACGAAGTTCCGGTTCGTGGCTTTGAAGCTTGTCTGAGATCACACGCGTTCAGCATCTGCAAGTTCGCAGCGTTTGCGAGTTCAAAGCTCCAATCTGCAGGTTTGAAACTCAGGTCAGCAAGCACATGAGTGAGACTCATGTGCAAATCGGTGTTGGGTTTCTGAGTCAAGGAAGTAGCAGGTCTGATTTAGGGGCGGTCTAAGGCTATGGATCTGGAAGTTTGGATATATATCTTTGTTGTGGGTCAATTCGCGATGATGGCGTAGGGTTCAACGGTTTTTAATGGTGCGACAACGTCATTCTCATCGGACCACACAACACAAAAGTGGAAAATATAGGGTATATAACTTCTTATCAGATATGATAGCTAAAACAATTTCCTGTAAGGTCACTGATTTTCGTAACCTTTATGGTGAGGTCATGGTTCTTGAGAGGTTATTCTGTCTTTTTTTCTTTTTTCAAAATTTTAATTTATAAATTTTCTTTGTGGGATACTATTAATTATGTTTATTCTTTATTACATTTCATTTCGTTTTCTTTTTTGTACAAGTTTTTGTTTATTTTATTTCTTTAAAATGGCTAGTTTTTAAAATGGTTTTTGGATTTAAGTATCAAATAGGAACTGTCTCCGTAAACGCTTATTTTTTCAGCAGCCTATAGTCCAGCAAAATATGATTGACTTCGGATTTTATATGCAAAGCGACGGTAAGGAGAAATCCAAGTCAGAGTTGTTAAAACAACTAACTTCTGGCGATACTGTTTTCTGATAATTTAAATCTAATGTGTAGACATTGGTATTAGGATGTTTAGGCCAATTATATAGTTAGTTCGATTTAATTGGTCCTTAGAACTTTTTGGAGTCAAGTTATAGATAATTATATGTGATTTTTATACACCGACCAAATATATTTTTGGCAATTAAAATGACTGGTTTAGTCTCCTAGTTTAGTGAAATGGTCTTAACGGGTTAAATGGAGACAGACAGATTCTTTAGTTTGGGAGATTTATTTACTTTGTTTTGATTGTCTTAGATGAAACATTTTGCATGCGTTTTATTTAATACTTCACTATGCTTGGTTCTGATGGTAATCCAAGATGCTATTGTGATTGCATTATGGCTACATGGTGAGAACCACTTATTCTTGGTGTGCCCTTATAATTTCCACATATGCCTTTGTTTTGTATTGTAATATTGACTACTCCTTTTTGTATCTCTCCTTTAGCCACTGAAACTTTAGATTAGAATTGTAATATTTAATTAACACTTCAGTGTAAATGGGATTATCTTATATCATATGTTATAATGGCACATTATACAAATTTAAGGTAAATAAAAAGGGCATGAGAACCCTATAATCTCTCATCCCAAAGATGAATTATCCGAAAAAAGGAAACCATTCATCTGTAGTACTAACATATACCTCTGTCTAATCAAGCTCTAATTTAAGCTTTTAATTGGTCGGGAAAAATATTGAACTTAAATTGATACGTATAGTAAAATATTATTGTGTGTAATTTTATTTGATTCATTAGAATATAAATATCTTTTCTTAAATTTTAGATAAACAAAATGAAATATCCACTTTGTCCTGCCATAAGGTTTAGGGGTTGATTTCCTAGCGAGGCTAGGTTTGTGGTGGGGCTAGGTTTTCAGGGGGTGATTTCCCGGCAGAATTGGCCAGAGGAATTGAAAGAAGGTGAGATATAGTAGGGGGGGGAAATGAAGAACGGAGAGATAACGAGCAGTGGCAAGTGATGGAGCGTAGTGCGATGCGTAGTGGCACAGTGGTGAAGGAAGGAGGATGAGAGTGGTCCAACTCGGGCCACTCCTTCCTATTCTCACTGCAACAATCACCGCTCTCTCACCATGTTGCGCCGCTTCCTCTTCTCTGGTTTCTTGATTTGTAGGTTTAGTAAGTTTCTAGAGTTGTTTGTTTTTGTTTTTTGTTTGATGATTTTTGGTTACAGATCATCTTTTTTTTGGCCCGTTGTATATGATTTCTATTTTTATTTCTTAGATCTGTTTTGTTTGCTGCCGGAGTGGTAGAGGAGACATGGCGTAGCGAGAGAGGAAATAACATGTAGGGATGGCAATGGGGTGAGTTTTAGTGCAGGTCTGCCCTGCATCCGCCCCAACGGGGCGGGTTTGGATGTAGTTTTGGTGTGGGTGGGTGGGTATGGGTATAAAAATTGATACCTGTCATGGTCAGTGGGTCGAGCATGGATATTAGTTCATACCCACCACACCCTCGCCCCGCCCCGCTATATCCGTCATGTACACAATAATTTATTATATATAATAAACTATTATTTATCCATAATGAACATGTTTTACCTATAAAAAATTCTTAATAATACCCATTGGGGCGAGCCAGCGGGGTGGATTCTAATGTTGTACCCACCACAATGAGGCGGGTATGGGTATGAAAATTTTAGGTGGCCTTGGGTATGGAGGCACCAAAATCCATACCCTCCCCGCCCAATGCCATCCCTAGTAACGTGGTGGGGCGACGAAGGAGGTGGTTGTGCAGTAGTGGCAGAGGCGCAGCGACGAAGGTGGTGGAGTAGTGCCGTTTGGGGCAAAATAATGGCGGGGAAAGTGGCTGTTTTCCTTTCAAATTTTTGTATTTGGCCCAAAGAGCATTTTGGTAATTTCCAATTGGTTAATGGCCAAAAAAGGACAGCCAATGCCAGAACATAATGTTTAGGGTTATATTTGCACTTTCATTAAGTAGTTAGAATTGTTTTTTTTTGTATTTTGAAGTATCTTAGGATTATATGTACAGTTACAGAAAAATATAGGGTTACATTTGTATATAACCCAAATAAAAAATAATATTAAGTTAGTTAACATAAACTAAAAATTTATTGAATTGAACTTGAATCGAAATTCAAATGAGGTCGAACTTATTAGCAGATGACGATGTTGACCACTCACTGTTGGCAAAATCATCCAATTCCAAAGGACTTTAAATTGCATCATTTTGTGAAAGTGTATGACGACACAACTGATTCCAAAAAAAATGTCTACACTCCTACCGTAACAAAATGTGTTTTCATGATTCACTAGTCGAGTTGGTGTGTAACGCTTTCCCATATTTTCTAACTGAAAATTGATAATGTGGTATGGCGACTGATATACCCCTCCCCTGGTCATGCGAGCTCAAACCTGAAGATAACAACTCTTGACCAACGAACCAGCTAGGCGAACCCCAAATGCGCACTGCGGTGTACATAAAGAAACCCCACCTCGAGATAGAAGACGATTAGCACCCACGATCGTCCCCTCAAGGTCACGACCGGGTAATGATGAGAGCAACATAAACTACGATCAACAAGGATCGCGCAGTGCGCTGACTATAAATAGAGATTCAGACCAAGGAGATAGGTAATGACACATCTTATGATAATAATAACTATAAGACAGAACACTAATTTAGGCATCAAAGCTTACTCCCATGGACCTCCCTGTGACCTTGTTTTGCGTAAAAACCAAGCAGACTTGTTTCCCCTCATTGATTGTAGATATATGTTGTCCCAGAAGAATCCCCACCATCAGTGGCATCGTCTGTGGGGACAATTTTTTTTTCCTTTCTTTCCTGGCCTTCATTATTCCTGGTAAAGGTCGGGGTTCCCCAATTAAGATATTTTCCTTGACACAATCGCTAAAATTGCCAACAGTGACAAGGCAAATTGCAATGATGATGCACATACAATAGAGCAAAAAGGATAATTGTGAAGACAACGGGTATTTGCCTTAGACCATCAATGGTTATCCTAGTCCTACCAGCTAGAAGGTGCACCCCCAACACATCAAACCTTATGCATGCATGAAATTAAATAGCTTTACATAATTTTTCATATACTCACCCGCTAAGATACTAGTTATCAGGCCTAGCGAAAAAATGTAGTTACAAGTAACATAATAGTCTAAGAAATTAGGCGCATCATAAAGAAACAAATGGTACAACAAGTACCAAGCATAATACTGCAACATAACATCGGAATAAAGGGTCTATTAAAAAGGACCGATAAACCCTTACTATATTTTGGATCAAAAAACCCAAGATAGACATTGATACTAATGATTACAGTAACAAAACGCTGCTCTTAACCTATATCAAGGAATGTCACATCATTCCAAGTAGAAAACCTATTATAGTAGATAGAATAAAAATGAATCCCAACATAGCGGACTAGCTCGCTTCGTAGATGGCGCAATAGTCATCGTTGCCTCATCACATAGCTAGCGAGCAAGCCACCACCGCATCACTCGGGGTGTTCCTTTATAAAAAGGTACCCAGCCTGAAAGTAGGCAAGTATGCCGAGAATCATGTCACATTGGTCAATTATCAATATCCCAACATATTTTATCCCATTTGTACACAGTTGACTGAAATCTTAAACCCCGTTTAATCACGCATGTACATCAACTGCGCACTCAGCCTAGTCATTCCCTCGAGCCAAGTCGTCCCGAGTCTAGGCTTCACCTCCCATTGCTTTCCCTCACCCCTCATCGTCAACGGTCTCGCAGATGGAGATCTTCATCTACGATGAAACCACATTCGCTGATCTCAATCACCGATCCTAGCATACATAGGGAAAGATAGATTAATCACGCATATATAACACATAAGAACACATGAAACAAAGAGTAGTTAAAACTCCGCACTTACAGCTGGCATGAGCTTTCCTAGAAAATCCCGTAAAGGACATTAACCCAACCTGTGCCACAGGCAAGGGAAATAATCCCTCCAAATAGCACATCCAAGATGGATTACTACTAGTCCAATAAGACCTTAGACACGAAATCCAACAACCCCTAGAGTCTCACTCTCACACCTTGTTTATTATAGGAAGTCTACAACTTATACAAATACATAACAGTTTCAATAACAACATACAACACACAGACACCAATACCAGACCCACTATAAGGCTAAGCATATACCAATAAACATACAAACTATAACTGAAGACATCCACCAAAATGTTAGCTTTTATATAGGAATAAAAAGCCCATAAGATAAGTACGAAACATTAAGATATGCACCTAAAAAGATGCAACCTTGAGCCTTCCCACAACTACTTCACCCCTTATCCTAACCTCGAAAGACAAAAAAATTAAACACTACGATCTAGAAACAACCAGCTCACGTGGCTTGCTTATCTACTAAATTCAGGCCCACTATAACCTAAAAATAACCACACTAACGCATGCCCTCTTACTTACCTAATGGACACGACGCAAGTAAAAAAATCACCTGTGGATTCACTCAGCAGGTAACCAAAACAACCATTAATACAAAGGTAATAAGGATGATGTGGCTTCACATATGTTTGGAAAATCACCAACCTCGCGACACAAGCGGATATATATCTCTCATTTTCTAGTCCAAAGACGAAGCGAACAACGCAACCTCACATGTGCCTAAAAACATTCAACCTCAAGATGCTAGCAGAAATTCAAGTTGTCTTTGTCAAACCACCCACCATACATTATACATACCTCATACACAGAAGAGGGAAGTATGATGTGGCTTCACATGCACCTAGAACATCGACAGCCTCGCAACATAAGCATACATCTGACCCTTTCTCCGTTCAACACACACAACCCTCTCATACCCTCACTGTTGACTTATCAACATCTCGATACAAACACAATCTAGGACAAACACCACTATAGCCATAGGAACAAACACAAATCAACGAATAGCAAACTCTGAGGATACTACACACAAGCCCGTAAAATATAAGTTAGAACACCGTAGCAACTAGGGTAGCCCACTACCCATTATACTTGATGAAGATCACCAATCCACCAAAACAAACCTAGGAAAACACAGACCGTTCCTTTTAAACACAAGGCATAAAAGGATCTTAAAATATTACAAAAAAGTTTGTGGGATTGAAATTAATACAAAACACTTGACAAAACAATTAGGGCATCCCACAGTATATATTGAGCTTAGGGATCTAGCCTCCGCTTCAAGGTGAACTTCAAAACGTATTAGCATATGCCAATGCTAACCACTCATTGTTGGCAAAGTCATCCAATGGCAAAGGACTTTAAATGGAATCATCATGTGAAAAAATATGATGGCACAACTGATTCCAAAAAAATCTACACTCCTACCATAACAAAATATATTTTCATAATGTACCACTCGAGTTGGTGTGTAACTCTTTCCCAATTTTTCTAACAGGAAAATCAATAATGTGGTATGAAGACTGATATACACTTCTCACAGTCATGTGAAACTCAACCAAGAGACAACACCTCGAGACCAGCAAACAAGCTAGGCGAACCTCGAACGCGCACCACTACGTACATAACGAATCCCACCTTGAGATATAAGACAGTCAGCACCCCTGATTATCCATGTAGGCCATGGCCTGTTAAGAACGAGAGCAACGTGAACTACGATCAACAAGGATCACGCAGTGCGCCGGATATAAATAGAGATTCATACCAAGAAGACGAGTAATGACACTGCTTCCAATAAAAATAACTATAAGACAACAGGCATCACAGCCAACTCCCGGGGACCTCCCCGATGCCTTGTTTTGCAGGGAAACCAAATCGGCTTTGTTGCCCGTGCTAATCCTACACATTATACTGTCCCGGAAGGATCCCCACATCAATGACTTACCTAGATAAAGTATTTGATCTAGAGCCCAATTAACAGATACCTTCCCTATAAAAAAATAAAGATTCATAAGGACCACGTAGACCTCATGCATGTGACACAACAAAGCCTTTCTCCCACTAAAATTTGCTTATTTACTTTTTTTTAATTAATTTTTGTAAACTTTGATCCTGAATTTCGACTCATATATATAATTAAAAATTTCATGTGAGATCTCGTTAGATTCATTTTAACATCTATTTTTTAAATATCATTTTTTTTCAAAAATATTAAGTGTAGTTAGAGATATTAATAGTCAAACATGATCATTAAAGAACATGAAAAACCAAATAAGCAAGAATTAATGGGAAGAGGGAGTAATAAGTTACCATGAACGCTTTGTGTCAAAAGGTCTACAAGTTTAGGACGTAACCTACCAAATGAAATGCACCAAGTAGACTTCTACAAGAAACTCACCGATAATATGTTTGTGAATTCTTGAGATTAAAGAAATGATGGAACGTTATATCAGTACATAATAAGTTAATGATTGGAAGTTGAAACACATACTCCCCTAATCCCTTGTTAATGGCCTCCTTTGATCGAAATTTTTTTCATGGTATGTTTAACTATCGATAACTTTTGTTATATACAATAACAGATATCATTTGAGATGTCTTTGAATTCTCCGTAACGTGTAGTTTTTGAAAAGTAAAATTTATTGTTGTTATTAAACACAACTAAAGTTATCGGTGGTTAAACATGTCTTGAGAAAATGTCAGAAAAAAGGAGGACACAAATAGAGTGCCGGAGGGAGTAGTTTCATATTTGTAATGAAATAAAGAACAAATTTGTGGCATAAATTTATAACTAATTTAATTTAATAAGAAGTGTAAAATTGGATCACGAGAAAAATTTAGGCATTATTATTTTGAGATGATTTTAATTGACTTGAACTAATATGAAATAATATATAAAAATATTATTAAAACAAAAACTAACCTAAATAACATCTTTTCAAAATTACTTACTCCCTTTGTCCCTCTCACTAGTGGAGAGCCTTTGATTAAAGGCGGCATTCAAAGGCGGATCCGTGGATATCCCCAGGAACTGCCTTCTTTTAGACCTCTAGAATTCAAAATCCTTCCCCCCAAATTTAAGGCTATTAAATCGATTTCAATGGCAGTTCTCATGAAATCGAAAAGGTTATTTTTGTTATAACTGCCTTTATATGGTTCAATTTAAAGGCGGTTATGTCAAACCGCCTTTAATTCGTGTTAGTTATGAATTTGGAACGTGTATCTGAGGGACTTACGAACGAGGAACATATTGTTTATCCCATGGACTAAGAGTTGAGAACATTTACGAAATCGGATTTGTAATCGTGTTCAGGTTCCAAATTTGTAACACAGACATCCGTTTATGTAGAGTTTTGATAAACTGCTTCCGGACTCAGAAGTTCAGTGGGTGGTTAAAAAAATACGCTATTCAATCTATGTTTCAAGAAAACCTCATTTGAGGGATAACAAATGGGGTTTGGACTTTGATAGTGTTGTGGTAGAAGTCGTACACTACAAGACATAAGTTGTCACTTTAAACAACTTAAACTAGCATAAGTGATACACTAAGGGCCCAAGTTGAATAATTGAAGTTGGGCATCAGTCAAAGGCACATTATATCTTGAACGTCGTAAGCCAATAGAAAAGGTCAAAAGTATATCGCTTCTCGAACGGCTTCATCTAACAGAATAGGTCAAATGCATACGAAACGACGGGCATGATGATAGGAACAGAAAGATTTCAAAGTGGAAGAATCAAAAGTAAAAACATGGAGGTAAGTACATCAAAAGAAAGGGTCTTTTGACTAAGGAAAAACTCGAGACTAATTTGAGCGTCGAAGCTTTTTCCCCTAACCTACGGGGTATTTTTCCTTGCAGGTCATCAATCCATCAAAGGGAGATTTGGAGCTCAAGTGGTCATACAAAATAGCTTTACCAGGCTTGATGAAGAACTAATTTTTTTGCCCTTATGCATTGGATAAGGTATGTAAATGGGTACACTTGAATCATTAGATATTGGGTTAAATTTATGTGTTGAATGATTTTTTTTTTGTTCATTGAATTAGTTTTGATGCTCTAGTTCCTTTCATGAATATTTTTGGAAATTTATGTGTTGAGTGGATGTTAATTGCATTTTTACTTTAGGTGATTTACTATGGATATAATTGAATTGATTGGTAGAGATATGAGAAAATCACCCGATTACATCCCTTTGGTAGAATCATTTATTGTGGTTGTTTTTTAACATGCTTCGAAGAATGGTGTTGTCAGGGAAAATTTTCCATGTAAGGATTGTAAGAATAATGTATATCTGGGAAGGAAGAAGATACGTAAACATCTCATCATCCGAGAGTTTCAAACTAGTTACACCTCTTGGGTGTGGCACGGAGAGGTTTTTACGCCTAGTGTTAAAGATGTTAGCCATAAAGAGGTTAAGAATTTAGATGTAAATGATGAATTCAAGGAGCTGGTGGATAACTTTGCCATGGTAAACCCGAAGCCCTTGAAGCTTTGTAAAATGACAAGAAGGCGTCATTGTACACTGATTCTAAGCATTCGTTGGTTAATGCCACTTTATGAATGATGAATTTGAAAGTGAACTTTGGGTGGAATGATAAAGACATGACAGAGACGCTTGAACTAGTTAGGGAATTTCTTCCTCAAGGCAGTCTTTTGCCTGACAGATCGTACTCCACGAAAAGAATTCTTTGTCCTATAGGAATGGAACTAAAAATATTTTATGCTTGCCCGAATAATTTTATGTTGTATAGAGCGACAGACGATGAGGACCAAGATAGATGTTGGGTATGTGGTGAGTCTCATTGCAAGTTCAAGCGAGAAGGCATTGCGGTTAGGACAGATGCTGATTTGATTTCAAAGAAAAAAAATACCGGCTAATGGTTTTTGGTATCTCCCTATTATTCCCTAGATTAAGAAGTTTTTTCTTGCAAAGAAGATGTGGAATTGTTTCATTGACATTTTGAGAGAGACCGACCAGCGGATAACATGATTAGACATACATCTGACGGTGAGCAGTGGAAAAATTGATGTGATGTACCCCAAATTTTGTGTAGAGCCCCGACATTAGAGACTTGGCCTTTCCACAGACGGTATAAATCCATTCGATAATATGAGCAACATGCACAACTCGTGGCTCATTATGTAAGTCATATAAAATCTCCCATCATAGTTGACAATGAAACGGAAGTACG
>JAUOBV010418455.1:0-10437 GCA_032360425.1 Rubia occidens | reverse complement strand
AGTGGTGAAATGTTTTCCGCATGGTGCGGTGGAAATCTTAGATCAAGCTAAGTCCACCCCTTTCAAGGTGAATGAACAACATTTGAAAATTTACCAAAAACATTTTGTTCCGGAAAAAGGAGAAGATATTGATCTTCTTGATCAGGCTTGTGAGTAAACCCAAAGAAGGGAGGTAAGTCGTGCCTACGACAATAAATAAACTTAGTTTTAATCATTCATATGGTCACCCTAGACCTTCCGTTGATGTTGTTTCAATTTAAGTTTTTGTCGTTAATTTCATTATTATGTTGTGTTTGTTTCACGGGTGCGTTTTCCATGATTTTTTAGCCAATTGATGTGCATTGCACTAGATAGAAGAAGTTTTGAAGGAAATGACAAGGGAAGAAAGGCTTGGAAGTGGGTAATTTCTAAAAAATGTAAATAAGTTTGGGAGACCCTGTCTGTCGCGACACGTGACAGCCACATTGCAAGTCACGATGAATAGAGGATTTTGACAACTCCCAGTTTTATTTGTTTGCGAGTCGCGATAAGCCAGTCGGGCTCACAATCAAAATCAGAACCATTTTCTGAAAATGTGAACTTACAGATACAAAGGTTTGTGAGTCGCGATGAGGTGTCCTGAGTTGCGACACACTATCACAGGTCACGACATCCATATCGCGATTTGCAATATCCATGTCGTGCATCGTGACATCCATGTCGCAACATCCATTTCTTGAGAGCGACCATAATCAAAAGTTTTTGACAAAATATCAACTCCTAGTAAAAAAATTTTGTGAATCGCGATAGCCTATTGGTAGTCTCGATCATGATAGTATTGTCACAATCGCGAGGATAATTAGAAATTTTAGCCAAAATTGCATATCCCAGCAACATGTTTTAGCGAGTCATGACAGACCTTTCACGAGTCGCGATAGTTATTTTGCGATCGCGACAGAAAATAGAAAGATTTTGAAAATTTTACAAGTCACAGGATTCGATTCTCGTGACAGTCATGTCATGAGCACGGCGTTGGTTTGACTTCTGAGAGTGCATTGACTCTAATGTCGCGACTCATGAAAATGCCATCACGAGTCGCGACACTCTGCATATATGAAAAAAGTACAGAACCCCCATATTCCCAGATTCCATTTCTCATTCGCCGCGATACACTATCCCTCTACCATCCCACCACCTCGTTTCCACCAAAACTGGCCGGAAACCTTCCCCATCACTAACTCTCCATGAATTTGCATTAATTCGACCAAAAAATCTGAAAAACGTTCGAATTTGAAACTCTAGAATTTCCATATTTTGAATTTCTGAGTGTTTAAGCTTGGAAATTTTTGGGGGCTAGGTTAATTCATCATCCTAATATTTAAATTGGTACATTTCCTTAACTAAATGCTCTTGAATTGTTAATTTGTGTGAATGTGTTCATTTGATGAACTGATTATCTTTTGGAATATTGATGAACATATCATCTTTTGATGATATTATTGGGAATGGTGAATAGGTTCATGAACTGATTCTTTTTGTCACATGGATTATTCATGTTTTGGATTATTTTAGTATAATGTTATGGATTGTTCTTGTTCTGGTTCTTATTCTGGCAGTATAATGTGAATAGGTTTTTGTTCTGGATTGTTTATGTTTTGTATTTTTGGTTCTAATTTGATGTTAGGCGAGAACAATAACGGAACTTGATTTTGCTACCTCATTTTTTCATTGGATTATGGAATTATTGTAGAGTTAGGCTTTAGTTAGGTTAGTTTGACTAGGCTAGATTTTGTCTTTGTTTATGATAGTTTGGATTTATTATTATGGCATAGTGTATTTGGCATTTAAATTGGATTGAAATTTATGCACATGGACATATATGCATTTTGCATCGTTATAGTGGCTTTCTATGATTGTAGTATATTGACTACATCATTTCGATTACAATTGCTAATTTCTATAATGATGTTTGGGTGCTTATTGCTATGAGTTGTATACTAGTTTGTAAAATATATTCTTTTGAAACAATATCCAAGTGATTATTGGATGAATTTTTCTCTCATTTACCTATGCATTTGACATTTCTTGCTGTATCGAATAGATATGGCCCCAAAGAAAAGATCGAGAGCAAGCCATTCTGCCCCACCTCCACCTCCTCCGCCAGTAGCCGAGCTTACTCCACCACCTCTCCAGGACATATTCATGGGATTTCGTCGGATCACTGACGCTTATGTTGAGAAGTGGGACACGTTATCTTCGAAGAAGATCCAAGAGACATGTTTCGCTGATGAGGGCGCGTTGGAGGGCCTTCAGCTGAAGGAGCCAATCATATGCCTCCTCGATAAAGGAGGTATGAGAGGTTCCTTGTCCCAATGAGCACCCACATACTGAGATACACCATGAAGTTCTTATGCACGGTAAGGGCATACACGAAGGGGGATGGAGTTCCCTGCGAGAGGTTCATTCAGTTTCATCTGAATGACCAATCATACAAGATGAGCATCTTTGATATTGAGGATGCCTTTGGCTGGGACAGAGTAGAGATCCGGGGGAGGTTCGATCCGGAGATACACACCCTCACCATGGAGGAGAGTTTCTTATTCTGGCCTACCATCACTAAGAAGACGCAGAATGTTAGGGACATGAACAATATAATTATTCATCCAATGTTTCAGTATGTGCATCGACTGCTCTTCACTATTCTATTCTGTACCGCTGAGGAAAACAATGTGCTGAATGATGAGATTCAGTTTCTATGAGAGTTGAGGAGTGAAAGAATTGGTTATGAAGGATGGGCATATTCGTAAATCATGAAGGTCCTGAAGGTGGCAAAGAAGAAGATGGGCGAGATATCATTAGGGGTATGATTACCATACTTGTAGAGAAATTGCGCATCACCACACCTGAGGGCCTTCAGCGACTTGGTTTGGGGGAAACTTATCGTATCACATTGACCCGGATGGTTAACTTCCATTCGATCAAGAGCATTGGTTGTACAGGGTTGGAGGTATCAATTTCATGAAGCTTTCACAGCCCCAGCTAATGAATATGGAGTTGGACACCCCAGTACCTGATTTGGCTATCGTGTTAGATACAAAGTGCAGGAAGGTATTTCTGAGGGAGCTTAACTACCTCCCAGTATGGCGAGGTTGCTTTACCCCATACTATTGATCCACCACAGGATGCACCCCATTCACCACATCCTTTCCCACAGCCCAATCCGATGCAGGAGGATCGCAGTAGCCGCAGCCAGCCTCAACAGATATCTATTACTGGTTGTATGACATGATCTATTAGCACAACCTATACATGTCGCGGAACTTGTTGGATATGGATAACGAGATTGATCAGCTGGCATCCAGAGTATTGAACATGAAGGAATGCGTTGGTGGCATTCCAGGCCCAGATCCTGGAGAATTAAGGCAGAGGGAGAGACTTTAGAAGAATGAGGAGTGGATTACTTTATATCAGGAGCATTACGAACATGGTGGTTCTTCCTCACATCATTGATTGTAAGCATTTTTATCTTGCGTACCCCTACTTTGTTATGTATTGTGTTTTCCATATATTGTATGCATTGTGGGAAATGTAGTATTCCCGTGTGGGGAGGGGATTTATCATTCACTGTTTATCTTTTGGGATGTTGTATTTTAGATTTAGACTTGGATGTTTTTTTCTTACTTTTCGGATACTATATTTTGATGCTATCATATTTTTTTTGTAGTTTTGACATGCGGAAGCTTTTTGGCACTTTATGATTCGAAAAATATGGGAAAATGAAAAAATAGAAAATGAAAAGGAACAAAAGTAAAAATAAAACCCGCTAAGTTGAAAACCTGAGAGGGAAATTTAGGTAACACTGGGGGCTCGGATAGTCCAAAAATCAAAAAGGGCGGCTTAGTTAAAAATGAGAGGCTAAATGTGGGTGAGATGTGAGCCAAAAGAAACATTATGTGTGGCTAGGATGAAAACCAAAAAGGGCTCCCAGGAAAAATGAGAGAAGGAGAGAAAAAGAAAAGAACTCCATTCTACCTTGAATTTCTATTACTAGAGTTAAGAGCGACTTTAGCGCTCTTAGCACTTTTAATAAGGATTTTTTGAGATAAAGTGATGGTTTGTAGATTTGAAGACTACTTTTTGAAAACAATGAAGACCTGAAAATCGGAAGAAGAGATAACTACACTAGGACAAAAAGAAGACAATATGTGAGGGCAGCTTACTCTGCCTGTCACGAGTTGCGACGGACAACTGCTCAGATCTACTTTTTGACTTTTTGTACTAATAATACTCTTATATCTTCTCTCTTTCCAGCAACTCTTCCTCCCCGATTCCACAACCATAAAACCCTAGTTTTCCAACATTTTCATCTTTCTTTCATCTTGATTTTATGTTTGAATTGCTATTGTTGTTTAGTATGAATTCTAGTAGCTAAACTTAGTCTTTGGAGCAATTGATTAAGGCTCGCAAGCCCATGTCTTGAGAACTATATGTGAGCTATTTAATTCTTCGCTATTGTGTATTTATTGTCCTTTAAATTTGGTTGTTGAATACATTAATTGAGTTGGAAGTTTGAGCATATGCAATGCTTGTATGATTGCTTGTTAGGGTTAGGAGAAAATAGCTAATTTTCCTCTCTTTTGATATGGAATCCAAGAGCATGAATTAGAGCTTCTATTATGGTTTATGATTTGATAAATGTAAGATGAATGTGATAATGTTGAATTATTTTTCATGTTGGTTTGTGTAACAAATAGGAGAAGTTGATGAATGTTGAACGTTCTTGACTAATCATGTGTAAATGCATGAATTGGTTTAATGCTTAAACACGGTGTAGTGTTAATAAGTGTTATCAAGCTTGTTGATTCTTTGTACTTAATGTTATTAATGGGATACTTTTAGGCATTGATCGACTAAAGAAGTCATTAGTGAGGTTTAGCAAGAGATGTCGAATTTACCGTTGTAAACTACTAACAAAGAAGGATAGAAGATTTATCTTCACAAGAAGTAGTAAAAGTATTGAATAGGTTGTATGTTCAAGGATAGATAAGAAGCTTCGAAGTGGAAATCAATTGCGCCCAAGGTCCCGTAACTTGTGTTTAATCTCTTCTAAGTAGTTTGTTGCATATTTAGTAGATTTACATTGCTTGCTAGTTAACTTGTCTTTAAATTCATAACTTAGAAAAACTAACTCTATACACTCTTATATATATGTGTATATCTCTATATCTAGTGTATTATATTTAGTAACCATATGGGGCTTATAAATTGTATCTTTGAGAAGTACGACGACAACCTCCCAGACATTGCTAGTCCCAATATGCGAAGTCGTTTTAATGTCGTTATAATTTTGGTCGATCCGATCATGTTTGCAAAATCGTTCATCTAGTAATACACTTGAACTGCTAGGTGATACCCATGTTGTCAACATTGCAACTACGCCGGTTATACTTATTACTTCGTATTTGGAAATTATTTTCCGCAGTTATAACATATGAGAGGCAAAAAAACCTACTATTTACCTCTTTTATTTCTAAACCGAGGTCAAAAATATTATTTACTTTAAAAAATAAAATAACAGAGTTTTTACCTCGGTCATTTGAGCTAAGCCAAAAAAATTGATGTAAAATGGCCGAATTAATAGGTCATGTTTCTTGTGGTGTATGCTGGTGAAAATTTGATTGCTTTTTTCTCTCTTTTTAGTCTTGGTTATTTTTAAATCGTTACTATAATAGTCAATTTTTATTGAACAAAATCAATATGCTCTTTAATAGTGAATATGTCCAATGAATAGTGATATGGAATTTTACTCAATATCAGCAATATGAATAAATAGATGGACAGAGTTGTACAGAAGTCATGAATAACTCTTGGATTTTCGTTTTATTGTCATTCATTAAAATGGGAATCATAATATCATATGTCATTCTTCAGCATGTTGGGGTGGTTTTAATTGAAACATCATCTTTGTAGTCATCGTGTAATGCCAATTTAATAATTTATCAATATGCATCCCATGAATATCCTGAATTTTTTTAAGGCAATAGCAGTTGTGATGAAATGGATGATCAATATACCAATTTTTAAGGTAGTTGTAGTTGTGATGATGTGTGTTTTATAAGTTTATGAATGATAAGGTTTGCAGCAAGACTAGAACATCCATTTCGCAGACATTTTTGTAAAGTTGAAGATGGATGGTATAGTGTGAGTTTATAATTGATGACCGTGTAAAAATGTGGGATAAATCAAATTCTAAATGTTGATTTTGATTTATATTTATTGGTTGATCAGTTTGGGGATGTGCACCTCATATTTATTTTGTATTTGAACTTTTATTTTTGATTTTAGATTTCAATTGATGAATGGTTGGTGTTTGAATAGTTCTCGAACTTAACTGTACTTGAGTTCTATTAATATCTTAAAATTTTAACTTGTTTTGGATGCTATTAGAATCTCTAGCTCTTGTTTAAGATTTTTATATATATAATTTTTTTTTAATAAAGAAATAATTTTGGATGAATGATGAAGCTTTAACTTGTCATGTTGCATGTATGAATGACAAAATTGTTTGCAAGACTATAACATCCATTTGTTAAGCATTCTATTACTGTTGGAGATGTTTATCAAAGATAGTATATCGTGAGTTTATAATTAATAATGATGTTAAAATTTATGATGAATCAAATATTTAATACAAAATTTATATTAAAATGAAGCAAAAAAAGTTTATAGTCGTGGTTTTACAATACATTTGATATACGTTAGTATTCAATATTTGATATGTGTGTTTCTTTCTTATAAATAGATGGATAATACAGAAAAATACATATATCATCCTCTGAAAGAGATTGAAGATGGAAGGGGGTGTTAGAGAGAGGGGGTTAAACACACCTCGATGAAGTAAACAGATACAACCCGGGGTGTTAGAGAGAGGGGGTTAAACACACCTCGATGAAGTAAACGGATACAACCCGCAACAGTGGATATTATTATGTTGTTTGTTTGAATTGTTTTTTGTATTGTGTATTGTTATTTCAGTTTGTAGACAGGGCATAACTCAAACACTTATTGAAGTTCATAAGATTCAAATAAGTTTAATAAGCGCACAATGTCATCAACTGTATGAATAAGTACTAATATCCATACACGTAAAGAAGTTCATAAGATCCATACATATAAATAAGTTCATAATATTGTCATTTAATTCACTAAGGCCGCCTCAATGTTTCACCCGTTTTATTCTAATACTCAATTCTTGAAGCATATCTCTCTTCCAAGGACAATAGTGATTAGTCACAATAGTGTTGCCACTTGGATGTAACCGTAGTAAAGAATAATGGGAACTCTCAAACTTTACACGTGCATAGTGTAAAGAAGTAGAACCCATATGGATAATGTCCAACTCATCGAGGGTAAAAACTTTAGAGATATAACCCATGATAGGCAACATAGTGCAACAACCAGAGATGTTTTCGGGTTGCTCAAACATATACAAAGACACATCTGAACCCTACACGAGGTTATACCTATCGTAACAATGTATTTCATTTTGAAATTAATTTCTCACCAATCTCCAACATCTTTAGAATTGTGAAATAAAGAAGCTACACATCGAAACCCATAATTTCCATCATCTACGATATTTAAATACTTGGACACAAAAGACATCATAAATTGGGGAAGATGGAGCCTGGCAAGGTGCCTTGCCAGGTTATTCTCTGCATCAATACATTTACTATATAAAAAATTCTCAAAGTTAATGCTAACCATTCATGAAAGATGTAATTCAAATGTTGTTATGAAATTAATTTTAAAGTACCTCTCTGGTTGTTGATCGAAGAGGAAGTTGTGGAAGGGTTTTTACGACTCTTACATGAGGTAGCATTGAATTTGTCTCTAATTACTTCCCACTGCGATTTTCCCGCCTTAGAGACTTCTTCTTCTTGGGCCGACCTCTAGTTTGAATATTTGGTGTTGGCTCCACAAAACCTACATCCTTCAAAAAAATTACGTTCCGGATGATCTTAGTGACTAGAAACTGATCGGCTTTGTCCCGATGACGTAAGTCTGTCAACAAACCATCTAGTTCATTAGCATCAACATTAGTACTGCCACACTGAACTTCATCTCCGTACTCGAGCATCTTCCAGAACTCATGAGCATTCTTTGGGCGGAGGTAATCTCCCATTTCTCACACTCAACTGATAGGAACAGAGCAGACCAGGAGTCACCTGATATGCATAACAACAATCACCCATACTGATGAATTCTACATGCAACAATCCATTGCATCTATGAGTCATATAAGTAGGTAGATATTTGAAAATTAATCCCGATGATCCACCAATTACCCTTGTTCGACTAAATTCAGGACTCTTGCGAATCTCTGTACTTTATCCCTCTATCTCAGCATGAATATTACAAAACAAGGTATCTATGACATCCCTAGAATATCCCAACCAAGTCTTCAGCACAGAATGTGCACTTTCAACCCTATTTGATGTGGTGTTACCAAAATCCCTATAGCCATTAGTCCAAGCATAAACAAACTTCTCTTTGTCAACAATCCATGTACTATCAATGTATGTCACTGTGGCTACTTTATGTTGATAAGCTACTTACCACAAAAGGTTTCTACAGTTGGATACTCAATCAATGTAAGAAATTGTCCAATCATAAAGTCCCTGGCATAAACAATGCACTTTATAATGTCTAGCACCTTTGCTTCCACCATATTTTTAATATGAAATAGACATGGAAGACGCGGTGAGCATGGAAATACAACATTGATAGGTCCCATAAGACCCAACTCTCTATCAGTCACAGTAGCTGTAAGATCCATACTCTCACCATAGAGCTCACAAAGACACTCTAAAGCCCACATATAGCTAGATTTATCCTCTTTCCTCTTCAATACTTGTGCAAATGTGAAGTTAAAATTCATTGGAGTCACTCCTATTATCTCAAGTAATGCATAATTGTAACATTGGTATTATATGTTGAATCCATTACCACCACATATGGATAACTACACAACAAACTAATACACTAAGGATTAGACCAGAATATACCTGTAATCTCTGATGTGTCACACAAGACCTTGTACCTCATGATGTATCTAGCTTCAGTAGTGAGGTGAGAAAACATCTGTATAGGCGTCCTTTCATCTGCCTTTTACACTTTTTACTTGTGACAAATGATGTACAAAAAATTTATGTGTTGTCTTTCTGTCATCCCCATCAAGGTGAAGGTAACGCTCAATCTATTGTGGCTTCACATGGGCATCAGTCATTTCTTCAATTTCTTTTCTTCCAGTACTGCGCACTGCATTAATTTTTTGATATCCCTCTTCGTAAAAAATTAATTGCATGATTTCCGTGATGGTCATTGTTAATGAAAATTACCCACTCACAATCTGGAAATGTTGAAATTATTCGACGAAATGTGCAGCCACATTTTTTTGGAGAATGTGACTCTTCTCATTAAACTGTCACTATTTTCATTACGAGGCTTTTCGCTATGTTGGCTTTGAATAGACACATCAATTATTTATGAATTGCGTTTCTTCCTTGAAGACCTTATTATGTTGAATTTATGCTCTTTTGCTTTAGCTTTCGCCGAAGTCATGGCTTCTTCCAACTTAGCAAACTTTCTCTCATGAAAAATATCTTCATAGTTTCTATCACCTTCTTCCAATATTTCATGGTCATCAATCTAAATATTAAGAAAATAAAATGAATTAATATATGGTATAAAATTTTTAGAATAAATACACTACAAAAAATATTTATAAAAAATGGAAAACAAACTTTATGGACAAAAAAATAGTGTCAGCCCAAAAGGCCGGACACAAAATATACGAGTCCACCAAGAGGGAAAGACACAAAAAAGTGTGTCCCCCAAGAGGCTCGAACACAAAAAACACGTGTCCTCTAAGAAGGCCAGACATAGAAAATGTGTCCGTCGAGAGACCCAGACACAAAAAATGTGCATCCAACAAGAGGCTCGGACGCACAAAAACACATGCTTGCCAAGAGGGCCAGAAACAAAAAAAAATGTGCGTCCACCATGAGGCCCAAACTCGATATCAGTTTGTCCGCTATGTGTAACCCAGACACACTAATTTTGTGTCTGCCTCTGAGACTATACACACTACTTTCGTATTTGGGCACAAAGAGTGGAGACAAAGATTGCGTGTCCGGCCACTTTTTGCACTATTTTTTTTAAAAAAATCTGAAGTTTTTAAAAATACATAATAACATTAACTCAGTAATCTAATTAGAAAAGTCTAAAACTTAGAGTATATACTTGCTTTTTCCATATTTAAATTTCTTCAACATACAAATGTGATCTTTTGGTATAACTTTTGTTTAGAATGTGGGTGGAGTTTTTATGGGAGAAGATAATAAATGTGTGTGTGTAAAGTATGATTGGGTGGCTACATTTTGTCTCAAAATACTA